>JACXGM010001871.1:30602-50893 GCA_016801145.1 Umbra pygmaea | reverse complement strand
TGCACCCTACTCGGCAAAGGCCCCCCAAACTCCAACAACACCGTGGGACTCACCCTATCTAACCCCAACGCCCTACTGCCCAACCGTCTCGCCTCCAACACCACCCCACCCGACACAATCTCCTTAAGCTCCTCCATTGACAGATCCTCTGGCACACCCGTGATCACCCCTCTCACCTTCACCGCACTCCCAGGCACCATACACCTCACCTTAGCCCCATTTAACACCTCCAACTTCAGCAACTTATCCTTCAGAGCCACACTACCCACCACAATAAGCACTCTCCCACCACTCAAACACCTAGCATCCACCACCCTCCCAACCTTTTCCCTAATTGCCGCAGTGAGTGACACCGGGTGTAGCAGCTTACCCGTCGGGGCCGAAAACTCCACAACCACCTTAAACCCCAGAACCCCACCACCAAGTGCCGGCCCTTCGCCCTTCACCCTCTCCTCCGTGCCCGCTTCTTTTTCCTTTTAACATACAGTGTTTCCTCAAACCCTACCGCCACTCCAGCCACACTCACACTCCCATCCGAGCTCCCTTCCATGCCGACCTCACCCCCGGCACAACTGTCGCGACACGCCACAAGCATGGCATTCTCCCTAGTCTCCCTCTCCAGTGCCAGTCTGTCCAGTTCGATAATCTCAGCTAACTCCTCTGCCAACTCCGCCGCAGTGGAACGTCGCATGCTGCTGACCGAATCACCACAATCTCCAACTACTCCACCAGCGAAACTATGTAGCAAGAGGAACGGACCCGTCGCGGTCCACAATAGAAGAATGAAACTTATTCCGTTGCTGTTCTTTCCCGTTCACCACTTCTGAAACCTACAACAACTACACCAGCATGCTTCTCAATCCACTGGCATTCCCCAACCTATACTCCATCTCCCAGTATCCCTAACCAGGTGGAGGCGTGGCTGACCCCTAAGGGACATGCTTCAAAATAAAGGCACACAACCACCATGCATGCACTGAATGCTAAGACAGAACTATAAACATACACGATAAACGAGAAACAATAAACACTACAAGTCACTGATAGAGGAGTCCAAGTCTCAGTTCATGTTCACCACAGCCATCTACTGGGCAAGGGTGACATATACTTACTGAATGTAGCTATATGTGTACATATACTTACTGAATGGAGCTTTATGTATAAATATACTTACTGAAAGGAGCTTTATGTATACATATACTTAATGTTTGGAGCGTTATGTATACAGGTCCTTCTCAAGAAATTAGCATATTGTGATAAAGTTCATTATTTTCCATAATGTAATGATAAAAATTTAACTTTCATGTATTTTAGATTCATTGCACACCAACTGAAATATTTCAGTTCATTTATTGTTTTAATTGTTTTCTGCTTTACCCACATGGGGTATTACATGAAAATATACATGCGTGTTGACATTGGCCATGTCATTCATCATTGACACCCTAAATTATATGAATATATATCTGAGAGCAGGGGAATGAAGATTCCAAGTGTAGGAGCCTGAAGGGAGTCCCAAGAGAGGACAAAAGCACTTCACCTAATGATAAAGCATGACCTTTTCAGAGAACAAAATATCAACATAGCCCCAGAAAGACTTTCAAGAGTAAAGGGAAACAGTGACAAATATTTATAGTTTCTCTATGTTCCTACTTCACTTATAATAATGACTGTATTTGACTATCTCTCTCTCTTCAAGCTGCTCTATACTGCTCTTTCCACAATAATGCACTAAGGGACCATTCATTTTTTATTTAAGGGGTTAACAGAGGAGTTTTCGGATCTTTAGTCATAATAGACCTGACGCTTTGCCAGCAATACATTTTTCTATGACCCTCCAAAATTACTGGATTGCGCTTGGCAAAGATGTACAGATAGCCACAGTTTTTTGCAATTATCACAAACATGACTTAACTTCTGCTTTCTCATCTTACACATCTCACTCCACCAAGATGGTAGCCATTTAAGTAGATTTACTCACTAGCATTGCTGTGGAAACAATAAATGGCCACTTTATTTGTCCAGTGCAACAACAAAAAACTGGATGATCAACAAAAATAGACCGATAAACAAACATCCACACTAAGAGTGAATGACTCCAGAGTTTTTAGAATCCATTCTGACTCGATTTCTGTCACGGTTTCGGTGGGTGGTGTGAAGAGAGGGAGACTCAAAGGCAAGTAGATGGCAGTTTTTATGGTTTATTCCAGAATGCTGCGGGAACATACAGCTTGTAATAAGTCAGGTCAAACAGAATGCTGTGAGCCCTCACAGATATACCTTTTTAGCTATGTAGTCTTAACAGTGGTACGGACACTGGCTAACATCGAGGAATAGGGAAAACGCCTAAACATTCAGACTCTAACATTTATAGAAACTCACTTGTTTGTAGCTCCCGGACATCTTCTCAACAGAATGAGAAAAAAACACACCACTTAATAGTTAAGCACATTAAAATATTCCTGTTACACACAGGATAGCAAGAACAAATAAGAAATATTGCGGCAATCAATGACTGAAGCAACATATAACATAAACCACTCACGAACGCAACTTCATTTACAATATAAATACTGAAAACTAACCTTACTAAGAGTAGCCTGGCTCCGCCCTCCTACGTACTTCATTTTCCTTCAGTACTCTGTCTGGGTTTGCGGCATATTCCCTGGTTTTCTCTGAACAATTTTTTACCGGTCCAATCAGCAAACAGAGGCTGAGAACGATGAGGTTGAGATCCTGCACTAGTTTGAGTGTAATACGTCACGACCAACCGTTTTAGTGACTGGTTATGGCAGATCGAATAATTTTAAACTTCAAGTACCCGCCTTCAAGGAAGTTAATGCTTGTCAATGGAGAGTGGCCAGACTCTCTGTACAAATGAAATGTACGTACGAGAGTCTGGTAGGACCAGGCTAAACCAAGAGGCCACGGCTGTCCGTATTCATTTACTCAAACTAATCTACTGGATAACAGCCTCACCTAACCTAAACCCTATTGTAACAACAACCCACACTAGAGAGAGGCGTAACAAACCCTTCAAGGGACATTAACAGATGTTTAGAACAAAACCAAAATGCCAATACATAGAAATGTAAACACAAATATGTATAAATAAACTGACAGCATACATTCAACAAAATATTCAATAAAGGAGTCCATATCTCATTATATGCACACCAGCCCCTACTGGGCTGGATGTGACAGACTCTGACACCCTTTGGTGGGAGTTTACTCTTTTTCGAGTCTAACATATTTTCGCCAGTTAAACCAGCCGTGCAGGTTAACGAGACGCACATTTTCGGAGCTAAACTGACGAGGACACACTTTACCTCACACAACAACGTAGGCATATAATTGGTGTGTAAATAAACATAGACATATATTCCCTCACACAGTGGCTTATGTAGGCTAGTAGGTGAGTTTTATTACTGCCCCAGCAGTGACTACTTTTCCAAAGTTGAGGGAGGCAAAATAAGTATGTCGTCCAATGCCTGGGCAGTGAGCACCTTTTACCATTCTCACCACCAACATCATCAAACATACATAATTAAATGAAGAAAACATAAATATACCCCTTTGTGTAAACACATTTATTGTCATGCCTTGAAAATACTAATATCCAACTCTGGAAAAAATGAAGAGGTGTCTTCTAAAACAAATAGAAATTCCTGTTACATTTTGAATTAAATATGAGCTATTTTCTGAATATATGGTTTTAACAGTTTGTCTGTTTAAAATTATTTATATTATCTATGATTATTTATATAATATTTTGTTTAATTCGTTGCTATGGTGTTTATATTGCTGTATCACAGGGCAGTGTAAAAGAGTCACAGCTCTTCACCTAACCAGAATTCCATACAGAAATACAATTGGACTAGGCTTTCCATTTATATTTTTTAAGAAGTTATTACTAGGCTAGTTTAAACTAATCAGGATTAATGTATTTTTTCACCAAATTATTTGTAGAGTAGCAAAAATGTGCCCTTCATCCCATCTGCACATCTGTGAGCAAGATTGGACAAAAGTGTAATGAATGATAACTATATTTCATATAGCCAGCAGAGTATGTGTGCGTAGCGGGCGCAAGGAACCCATTTGACAGGGTTTTGACCCCTTTGAAAGTGCAGAGCAATATTTGAGCATATATGAGAAGCCCAGAAGGCTCTCGCTCCAGTAGCGCTTACTTCACGTGGTCAGGACATGCCTAGCCTAATGAGCCTATATGTGTGTAGAGTACTTGCCTGGCCAGTGAGTTTTTAATCAATCATCATGGAGTTAGCTAAATACTTAAAAGAAGTAACTAAACTGACATACAGTACAGGTGCAAAATCAAGATAGCTTGTTGTTCACAATAGGCCTACCTGTGATCATGGGGGTAGGGGATGGTATGATTTAGCTGGGGGGGGGGAAGAGCTATGTGAAAGAATATGCCACAAACAAGCCACCTTGATATTTTTCTGTTATTATGAATACAAAAGTCGGGTGACCCCCTACCACACTAGACTAAAAAACGTTGGGTGACCCTCCCCTCAACAAAGAATAAAAAGACATGACCCTCACCTATTTCCATAAATACAGAACGGTCCCTAGATAGAACTGTGATATAAAGAGTATGAGTGAAAAACTAGTGTAATTTCACAACAAACAAACAAAACATGGAAATCCCAATTGCTTTTTAAACACAACATGTACATTCTAAATAATAAGTGTCAGTTTTGTGGTTTTAAGCACCTTTTCTGACATCACCATGATTTCCTTTGCTGGGCGTAGTCAAATTTTAAGAAATGCAGATGACTTAACTTCACAATTTAGTAATTTAACATAACTTACCATTAGATTATCAATGATAGTCTAATAGTCATGGCATATTGTGTTAACCCTCCTGTTGTCATATTCTGTGCACACGCCGTGTCCTCTGGTTCAAAGTGACCCATGTTTGGTAAACCTAGAAAGCGGGCAGGTTTGTGCGCAGCCTTTCGCAGCGCCCCGCTCCGAGTTGTTTAGCGTTATTCACCAAGGCCCCAATGCGCACAAGCGGGGCAGCAGGCAAGCGAGCTGCCTTTGCAGGTGTATTTCCTACACCTGCTGCACACGGTGTGCATTTGACTGTCCTTCTTCAAACGCATGTGGTAAATGTTCAGCTTCTGCTTTTGCTTGGCATATGTTTTCCAGGATTCACTCTCGTACAAGAGCTGCTGACTATGCAGGCTTTGTACACTGCCATCTTGATTTTAGCTGTCAGCTTGGGGTTCTCCCAGTCGTCCTAGGGTTGTTGCGGCCTTTCCTATGCGTTTGTTGATTTCGACATCTAAGGAAGAGTTATCCGGGCTGAAGGTACAACCAAGTTAGGTAAACTTTTAGACCACTTTGAGTTTTTAGTTGTCGATGGTGATGGTAGGTGATGTGTCCACATTTTGGCTCATCACATTTGTCGTCTTTAGGCTGACAGTTAGACCAAAATATATGCAGGCATGGGAGCCGGGGAGAATCTGTCCATCAGACACTGTAGGTCTTGCTCAGAGTGAGAGGTGACTGCTGCATCATCGGCAAAGAGCACATGTCTCTAATGATGGTCTCACACACCTTGGTATTTGCTCTGAGTCTTACAATGTTGTAGAGTTTGCCCCACTGATATTGTGTGCATATGCACCCCTTGGGTTGAATCCTCAAAAGCATGTTTCAGAAGAAGGGAGAAGAGGATCCCAAAGACGGTTTGAGCAAGGACGCAGCCTTGCTTCACGACACTTTTTATTTCAAATGTTTTGGACATGCTGTCATTTACTGGGCGGTTGCCTTCATACCATCGTGGAAAGATCTGATCATGCTATGAAGTTTCAGGGGGCAGCCAATCTTCAGGAGGATGTTGAAGAGCCCGTTCCGGCTAACCAGGTCGAAGGCCTTGGTCAAGTCTGTAAAGGTGACATAGAGGGGCTTATGCTGTTCCCTGTACTTTTCCTGTAGGTGGTTGAAGGGAGAAGATCAAGTCCACTGTAGAACGTTCTGCTCGAAAGCCACATTGGAACTTGGGGTAGATACCTTCTGCCAGCAGTTGGAGATGTACTTACAGCACTCTACAATACAGTTTGCTTCTCAAGAGGGAGTTCAGAATAGTGTTCCAACCATTTCTCCATCGGCTTGAATTTGTCAGTGATCAGCTTTCCGCAGCTGGGTTTTCTTTTTCTGAGTTGGTCCGAGAGCTTTCCTTGATGCCTGGGTACATGCCCGAGGTTGCCTGTTGCTGCTGCATTCTAAATGTTGTGACTGAGCTCCTGCCAGTGCTCGTTGACATGTGTTCTTGATGTCTGCTGTACTTTTCTCCTAGCTGATCTAAGTGCTTGAAGGGTCTTCTCACCCGGTGAGCGCTTGTATTCAGAAAGGGCAGCACGCTTTGCTTTATTAACAGGGGTCAACTCTCCTGGTCGGATAGCTGAGTGATGGTCGGATGACTGTGCACTGTGTTTGATTTAGAAAGCCTGTGGCTGGACAGATGATGAACTCAGCGGTTGGACGACCGAGCCCTGCTCGCCTACACAAACAGCACTCTGCTAATTTACGGGATTACAATAATGCCTTAACTCTGTATGGGTATTATGTGATTTGCACACATGTAAATAACAATCCACACAACGGTTTTGCATTTTGTAGTTGTATTTCAAGATCTGTGTGTGTGTGTGACGCAAGACTTGTAATGATTAACATTTTGCATGTGTACAACTTTTTTTTTTGCAAGACATCAAAAAATATTTACACATGCACAACCTATGAATTACACATACAACTCCTTATTTACACATACGCACCTTAAGAATTTCACGTGCAGATTTTATACAGACAAATCACCAAATACAAAGACAACTCACGATGTACAGACAAAACGCTTTTCACTTGAGCTCTCGCACATTTTTGGTAGGGGGGTCAGGTAAAATAAGTGCAATAAATATGAGTGTGCGCATTAGATTTGCAGACTTGTATTTAACGCCTTGTGACTCTGTGGTCACATGACTTTGGTCAGGTGATTCGTGCTGCAGATCTGTAAAACTGAGTTTGTCCGTAAAACGAGCTTTGTAAAAAGTGCTTTGTGTGTGTGACACTGAGTTGTCCACAAATGAGGAATTGCACTAGCAGAGGGCGCTGTGTGTCCGCAGAGACAGGTTTATTTAAAGATAGAGATTTATATTGGTAGAAAAGTCTTTTGAATTGAGTAGATTTTTTTTCATCTAGACATCGATTGGCAAGTGACATTTAAAAGGGGAAAATAATAAATAAATTAAATTTCACTGGAAGTGGGAAAAAAAATTACACATTAGGTATTGAAGGAATTGGAAACTTAAAAATAACTTATTTTTCGGCCTGAGATTATTGTATAGCTACTGTAGCTAGCTTTATTTTCCATGAATAACAGACAGTGGAAGACATGTTGCTGGACATTAACTTGATTGACTGCATGAAGATTGCCAGCTGAACGAGCTAGCTTGGATAGTTAGCTGCCTTTGCCAAGTTAAAGTACAGTAGGCTACATTAGCGACATGTTTGCTAAATTAAACCCCCCGACCAGCATGAATTCCCCTCCGCATTCAAAAAATGTACTCAAAATAGGCTCAATCGTCAATCACTCAGCACAGGGGGCTGGATAAAATGACAAACAGCCTAAATTGGTGGTTCCCTATTTGCTATAAGCCGTAGCCTTCATTTTCAAAAGAACATGTGGTAGGCTAATGAAATGATGCAAGAGAACAATGAAAATTAATTGTAGATTATGCTGAGTGTGTCTATTTGCCATATCTTATTTAAGTTTTGATTATCTAAAATGTATTTCAGTGCAATAGTGTTCCATTTCAGAAAGTATTGCTAAAGCCTAATATTGGGAAAGAAATTGCATAACAAGATGGCAACATAAACAAATGTCATATAGTCGTGTCCAGTTTTGTCACAAGACGTGTCGGGTTTAGTCACAAACAACTTTGATTACAAGAGCTATAAAAACAAGATGTATAGTACTGAATATACATTTATAATAACTGTTCACTTAAGTAACTCCTGATTTATCAAAACGCAGTTCAAATCAATGAACGAAACAGTAGGCTATATTAAGGCAGAAAAGAGGCCAGCATAATACATAGATTTATTAAATAATGTATAATGCTACTGCAGTTTTATATGGCTCTATTTGTTTAAGGTAATCGTAAAAAATATTTTAAACACTGAAAGTGAAGGATTCCTCCCATATTTTTATTAATTATTCATGTATTTATTATAACAACTAGCTCAATTAGAGAGCAATAAGTTGGATAAAATTACATCGCTGTATTCTCCTATCTGCAATTGTCACATCGCCTCCGGTGTTCCTTCCACGCCTTCCCACCATGGACTAGCAGGCTGAAGCATAATTACACCTATTGGAGCAGGCAAAGCACCTGTTCAGTATTGTTTCATTAGTAGTGTTATATCAGTGGGATAGGGAGTTCTACAAGTTCTATATCTGTTATATTTCATATGTATGTATGTATGTATGTATGTATGTATGTATGTATGTATGTATGTATGTATGTATGTATGTATGTATGTATGTATGTATGTATGTATGTATGTATGTATGTATGTATGTATGTATGTATGTATGTATGTATGCATGCATGTATGCATGTATGTATGTATGCATGTATGCATGCATGCATGCATGCATGCATGCATGCATGTATGTAAAGGCTTAGAACTTACGAGTTCAAGATGACAGTCAATCTCCCTCGGTCTGGGGCTCCATGCAAGATCTCACCTTGTGGGGCATCAATGATCATGAGGCAGGTGAGGGATCAGCCCAGAACTACACGGCAGGACCTGGTCAATGACCTAAACAGAGCTGGGACCACATTATTGCAAGATCTTGGCCAACAACCTCTTTCCCTCAGTATTTAAGATGTGTCGTGGCTGGGTCTTCCAGCATGACAACGACCCAAAACACACAGCCAGGGCAACTAAGGAGTGGCTCTGTAAGAAGCACCTTAAGGTCCTAGAGTGGCCTAGCTAGTCTCCAGACCTGAACCCAATAGAAAATCTTTGGAGGGAGCTGAACGTCCGTATTGCCCAGCGACAGCCCCGAAATCTGAAGGATCTGGAGAAAGTCTATATGGAGGAGTGGGCAAAATTCCCTGTTGCAGTGTGTGCAAACCTGGTCAAGAACTACAGAATACAGAGGTGGCACCACAGGTCCAAAAGTGGTGGGGCAAAAGTTGTGACATATCGGGGCTTTTCTTGCGGAACAGTCTGAATTTTCCCTGAACTTGAAGGTAACCTTTAATTTTTAATTTTAATTTAATTTTAATTTAACCTTTATTTAACCGGGTAAGTTGACTAAGAACAATTTCTTATTTACAGCAACGACCTGGGAGCAATTAGGGTAAAGTGTCTTGCCCAAGGACACAACAACATTTGACTCAGTCGGGAATCGAACTGGCAACCTTCTGACTACAAGTCTGACTCCCTACCCACTGAGCCATCTGCGCCCCATCTGCGTGCTAATTGTATGCTTTGTTGATGAAAGACAAATGTTATCATTCACATTCAAATAACTTAGTCAACATTTATCCAAATAGACTATTCATGTAACAATAATATTTACAGTACATGCTTCCTCAAATGGCATCTGTGCTATGGATTAGATTTTTTTTTCTCTATGGATCCTGTGAATCAAAAACCTATTGAAACTACTACAAACTGTAGTTATAATTCTGAATCATAAAAGCCAAAAACAACCACTGCAAAAAAAACACTGTAGTATAAAACAACAGAGCAGATAATGTATAAGAAAACTGATTTTAGCTCTATATGTTAAGCAGGACACTTAAAAAGAAAAACCAACATAGAAAGACAAAGACATGATTAATGTGTCGATTTCCGAATGCAACGTAACAGGGAGGAGAGTAAACATAGAATGCTCCTAAAGCTTAGTTCCATATAAATGCACGAGTAATTCGTTGTTTTGTCGTTAGTGAAAAACAATATTGACCTTGTAGTTGAAAAAGGAGCCTCATATGAAATAATACCAAAATAAAAATGCGGAAAAGTCAAGTGAGGTCTCGCGTGGGTAGTTGTTTCCGTTGTTACAATGTTTCACTTGAGAGTTTACGTCAGCTAAGTTTAGCTTATTTAGACTGAAATATTGAATGAAAACCCGTTATTATTTGAATAGATGAATTGTATAAAACCTTTCTTTTTAGTGAACTCCATGTACACTCTCAATGCTCGAGGTCATGTGTACAGCCCCTGGTGATACTTAGAGCAAAGTTTTCAAGCCTTCTTAGTGTTTTAAAAATAGCGATTTTGATTCTATCATAGTAGTGCCCCTGTCGCTTCCAATCAAAGACGATTTGACCGAAACCAAAAATACGTAAAATCTTAAGTGGCTTTTCCGTCCTTAATATGCTTTAAACAAAAGTTTGACTCTGTAACACCCAGCCCAGGGAGGGCTGGCGTTTATGAACTCTTGAACTGAGAGATGACTCATGTGTATGTTTGGTAATTTCATGTATATATTGTTGTGTTTTGTTTTCCTTTGATTTAATTTAGTGCAGTGCATGGTGTTTTAGTTCCTCCATTATTGTTATGTGTCATGCCCCTTTAATTGTTGTCACGCCTCTCTCTCTAGTGTGGGCTGTCATTTGTTAGGTTTAGGTTAGGAAAGTTGGGTAACTTCTGGATCGGTTAGATTAATGATTACGTACAATTGTGTGTGATTAGGTAATTAGCATTTGTTATATAAACAGCCCAGACTAGAGAGAGGGCGTTGGGCATTGTGTTCTCTTCGAACCTGTTACAAGAGTGATCCTCTTCAAGTGTGCCTTAGGTTTCGTTATGTTTCATGTGTCAAGAAGTTATCTGCGATTACGTTCTGTGTGTTAATGTTCTGTTAATGGTATTAGAGAGAAGGTGTGCTGGTAGTAATTAGGGGTGGCACCGTTCACAAAACCCACGGTTCGGTTCATAGTTTTTGGTTCTGTACGGTTCTTGTTATTTTTTCTTTTAATCTTAACACTCCAGAAATATACCCCAGCATATGATATATAGCTTAATTATCCACAATTTAGGATACAGTATTAAAAGATAGTTATATCATGTAATCAAGCACAAACGGAATTTGAACTATTATAGAATGTAACGTCCAGCCCTGTATGGGCTGTATAACATGCCCCTCTTTTGTGTTCTGTTTTGTCTCATGTATTCAGTGTTTTACACAGTTATGTTGTACTGGTTATTAGGTGGTTGCTCCCCTATGTGTGATGTGTTTTGGCTCCCTCTTGTGTCTGTTTCATGTTTTGCTTTGATTTAGTGATGTCGGTGTTTTGGTTCCCAGCTGTACTGTATTTGTCATTAGTGATGTAGTATTTAACCCTCATGTTTTCTTGTCCCCCTTGTCAATCAATGTTTTCCTTTTCACGTTTCGGTTCTGTGTCTCAGTGTAATTTTGGAAGTAGCACTCTCGTTTGCCCCACGTGGCAGTCTTTACTTTTGAGGAAGTGTTTGGTTTAAATAAACACAGTTTGATTATTGTACCTTCACGCTTGGCTTACTCCCTTCAGCTACTGGTGAAACGTGACATAGAATAACAAGTAAAATAACTTGCATTTATCAAACTTCCAACTTGGCTTCTACAAAAATCGTTTAGCTTGTACAAAAATACACGTGATGTGACTTTGCAACACTCCACGATTGAGGAGCAATCGGCTCTGCTCGCGGCATCTCAAAATTTGACAAAAATCTTTTAAACTGACCCTTGTCAATCTGAAATTAAGACAGATACAGCAATTGCATGGCCCATTTCTCGCTTAAAAGGTTTTCATAAACACATTTGGGTGAATTATTTTTGTATAATATGAGATCGTAGTCAGAACGCCATTAGACTCTGTTTTGAAATTCGGGAGCAAGCCAGCTGCCAGACCCATGTAACGCGTTAATCCATTCAGCTGCTTTTTGTAATACCTTGTTTTTCCCCCCCAAAAAATGCCTTATGGTTTTGGACTCAACAGACCCATGGCTACAACATAGATGATTGAAATTCAACATCCTGGGTCATTGAATTTTGTTTTATTAAATATTTATCCCAAAAAACTAAAGAATGTATACATATTTAGTTTTTTTTATGTGTACAAGCATGTAAACCATGATGAATAAGGCTTTTCAATGCATATTGTCAAGCCCCCCAGGGCTCCTGGACCAGGGTGCAAAGTTTGGAGGCCATACCAACAAGTGAACATCAAAATGCTGCACCCATTTCTTACTATATTTCCATATGTTTTTAAAATCCCATTTATTTTTCACTTCCAAAAAGTGTTGGTGTTGTGCAGGATGATGCAGAGTTGTCATTTTGTAATTTTTACTTCCAATAGCACTCGTAATTCATTAAAATAATAATTGTTAATAATTTGCAGTTGGTGGGTCTATGTTCATGTATTGCTAAAATTAGTCTGTTATTGGACGCTAGCGAATGTTTTTAAAAAGTATCACGTTTTCATGAGACACTGAAAATATTGTGGCGAGCTGAGCAGAAGAATTTGGCGTGACACAGAGATTGATTTTATTGGAGCAATTTCTATGTCCCGTACACCGCTCGACTATTGAAAGAGTCACACTTTTTTATTGTTCCTTTCAAATATCAACAGTGAGCATCATCTCTGGCCATACAATTCTCAGTCATGGTATGCAAACTTTTTAGATAATTTTCACTCAACCCATTAACTTAACACAATAACTTAACAGTCAAATAACCACATAACATTAATCCCATTAACAAGGCATAATCATGTAACATAACACCTAAATAACAGTTTTTAACACAGAACAGAGAATTACCCATAATCCTTTGCATTCCCTAACTACAATGCAGTTTGTGATTAGTGAGCACCCAGATCGCTACAATATATTAAATCATATTCTGTGTACAACATATTCGTTACTGTTTTTAATGAAACGTTGTAATTGAAAACATGTAAATGTTTGTTTTTGCAATGAATTCACAATGGTTATTGCAATGAATTAAAACCAGCACTATTATTATGAATGGACAAATCAGAGTTCGTGTTAGCAAAATAATATAGTGTTGCCAAGCGACCGTGCGTGCCCCCCTGCTAGAACCGCGCCTGCTTCCTACTTCCTGTCTGTAATGTGTTTAGGAAAAAAGGTGACTATCTAAAAAACACGACTAACTTTGAGGCACCATATCTCTGGCTGCGTTTAACTGACAGGGACGGGCCACCACGCGTTATTTGTGTGTAATTCTCCTCTTTCCCACAGTATCAAGCTTCAGTTGCTAGCATATAGGGTTCGCGAGATAATCGCGTTTGACGCTCGAGCGTCGAAATCACTTGAAGGGTTAAAAGTGGTGGGGCGGGGAAATCCACTTTGAAAAGTACTGGGGCAAATGCCAGCTCGCCACACATCTGCCGGCGGCTCTTACAAAACATATGATCTCTGTAATTGCAAACAAAGGTTTCTGTACCAAATATTGTGTTCTGCTTTTCTGATGTATCAATACTTATGTCATGCAATAAAATGCTAATTCATTATTTAAGAATCATACAATGTGATTTTCTAGATTTTTGGTTTGGATTCTGGCTCTTGCAGTTGAAGTGTACCTATGATAAAAATTACAGACCTCTACATGCTTTGTAAGTAGGAAAACCTACAAAAGCAGCAGTCTATCAAATACTTGTTCTCCCCACTGTATATGGTTAAGTCTGAGGGATTACTGGTTTGCAGAGATTTAGCTACATTTCTAGGATACATTGCAGAGTTCCTGTATTCTCTAAGAAAACCTAAAAGGATAGTTTAGTTTACCAGGCAAGTTGACTGAACACTTTCTCATTTACTGCAACAGCCTAGTGAGAAGAGGGGAATGAATGAGCCAACTGAAAGATAGGGATGTTTAGGTTGCCATGATGGTGTGTGGGCCCGATTGGAAATTATTCCAGGACATCGGGGTTAACACCCCTACTCTTACGAATAGTGCCATGGGATCTTTAGTGACCACAGAGAGTCAGGACACCAATGTAAGATCCAATCTGAATGGTGGCTCCCTACGCAGGGCAGATGTCCCCATCACTGCCCTGGGGCATTTGGAGTGATCTTTTAGACCAAAGGGAAGAGTGCCCCCTACTGGCCCTCCAACACCACTTCCAGCAGCACTAATCTCCCATCCAGGGACTAACCAGGCATTACAGGGCTCTATGCTGCTGGCTTAGCTACTTATTTTAACAAGACTGTTTATTCGTTTTTCTATTATTTTACCTACATTACCTTCAAAAAAATAACAGAAAATGCTTTATAAACACACTATGTCCGGTACAAAGTAATATCAGATCTGTGTGTTAATGGACATTTACTGTTTTAAAGTATTTTCTGTTATTGTGTTGAACGAAATGTTGGTAAAATAATAGAAAACGTCCTGGTAATTTGTTGCCAGTACTTTTTACAGTGCAATTGTTTGTCTCTCTATACATGTTAGATAGTCCACAGTAAATCCATTTCAAAAGTAAAAGTTTTTTGGTTAATTCATGGAGTGATCAGTTTTCACATACTGTACTTTTATTTGTATATATAAACACACAGCTACAGAAAACAGATTAAATTGCCCTTACGAAAAAGAAGTTTATTCAAGTGTACTATTAGTATATTTATTTTAAACTAAGAATAAGAGAGTATGCTTTCAGTCTACTTTTTATACACTCATCAGAGATATACTTAACAAAATTATACTTAAGTATACTTGGCTTATACTGACAAGTATACAGAAAAGTCTAAGTATACTTGTACTTAAAACTTTACTTAAGTACAAGTATAGGCCAAATATACTTAGAGTATTCTGTATACTTGTCAGTATAAGCCAAGTATATGTAAAGGTTCTGTATAAAGGAAAGAATACTTTTCTTAAATATATATATATATATTATATATGTGGTTTTATATTAAAGAAAAGTATAATTTCCTTATACAGAACTTTTAAGTATACTTTGCTTATACTGACAAGTATACAGACATGTCTAAGTATATTTGCCCTATATTTTTACTTAAGTCTTTTGATCAAGATAAGAAAAGTATTCTTTCTTTATACAGAATGTTTAAGAATAATTGGCTTGTATTTGTGCTTACTCTAAAACAATATATTTTTAAGATTTTTGATTAATAAAGAAAACAGTTATTTTCAATCCGTTGAATATGTATTTATATGTTTAGTCCACTGGTAGTGTATGCGAATTAACGTCAACTCTATTTAAAGTACATTTAAAGGTTTTTCAAGTATAAACACTAATACCTAAAAAGAATCCTAGTAGTATACTTTAAAGTGCAACAATAATATATAACCAGTAAACTATAAGTATGATCTACTTAGCCCTATCGCCTAACGACTACAGCCCCATTGACTCCCTATGCCAATGCATTGATGAAATTAACAATTGGATGTGCCAAAACTTTCTTCAGTTAAACAAAGAGAAAACTGAAGTCATTGCATTTGGAAACAAAGATTAACTTCTCAAGGTGAACGCATACCTTGATGCTAGGGGTCAAACAACTAAAGATCAAGTCCGGAATCTTGGTGTGATTCTGGAGTCAGACCTTAGCTTTTTTAAAGAAATAACTAACATATTATCCTCTTAAAAATAACTCAAGAATTAGATTATTTTTTTCCAGACAAGACTTAGAGAAACTTGTTCATGCTTTCATCACCAGCAGGGTGGATTATTGTAACGGCCTCCTCACTGGTCTTCCAAAAAGACCATAAGACATCTACAGCTCATACAGAATGCTGTGGCCAGGATTAAGCAGAACCAGGAAATATGAGCATATCACACCAGTCCTCAAGTCTTTACACTGGCTCCCAGTCACATTTAGGATAGACTTTAAAGTATTATTACTGGTATATAAATCACTCAATGGCCTAGGACCTAAATACATTGCAGATATGCTCATTGAATATAAACCCAACAGACCACTCAGATCATCAGGATTACATCAGCTAGACCAAGGATTCACTCAAAACGCGGAGAATCTGCGTTTAGCTACTATGCCAGCCGCAGCTGGAACCAGCTCCCAGAGTAGATCAAATGTTCCCCGACATTAGTCACTTTTAAATCCAGACTCAAAACACATCTGTTTAACTACGCATTTACTGAATAAACACTGTGCTAAGTCCGAACTGATTGCACTATATTTATGATTCATTCAGTATCTTTTATTTCTTAAACTGTACTATTTTCTAATTGTTTTTCATCTTTATTTTAAATTGCTTTAATATAATCTTTACTCTGTTTAAAATTGTTATGCTTTCCTGTTTATGAAAAGCACCTTGAATTGCCATTGTGTATGAAATGTGCTATATAAAAAACTTGCCTTGCCTTGCCTTGATGTTAAGTACACTTTAGAAAAGCTTAAAGTACACTTGCAGTATAAAAACTATTAAACATAAAGAAAAAAAGCAAGAACTGTATGGCGCAGATGGCTCAGTGGATAGAAAGGCAGACTCGTAGTCATAAGGTCGCAAGTTCAAATCCCGTCTGACCCTATATTGTCTGAGCCAAAACTGTCGGGTGTCATTGGGTAAGTAATTGTTCCTAGGTCGTTGTGGTAAAATTAGCAGTATATCTACAAGTTCACTAGTAGTATAGTTGCAGTATAAAATGAAAGTTAAATATAAACCATTTGTGTACTCAAACTTTACTATTTTTACACTTAAAGTATACATAATAGTATACTTTTATATACTAAAAAGTGGGCCAATTTAGTCCCAAGAAGTATTAAAGTAGTACACTTATAAGTATACCACTAGTGCATTGATATTACTATACTTACTGTGTAAAGTATACTTGAAATTTACTTAAGTTTACTTAATAAAATTAACTTCAACTATACTTTTTTTGGTAAGGGTGGGAATCATCTAGTGACATCAATGTGCATGGACGCTCACTAGGCAGCATATTAAAACTGTTGGGTCATATACTGTAAACGTTTCGATAATGTTAAAGTAAAGTAATAAGAATATTTTTAAATTGACCACATCGATACATTCAAACTAATACTTGTGTTTATGACATAACATTGATATACGGTACTACTATGTTTTTGATGTAACTATAGTATACTGTACATTATGTATATGTACAGTAGTGCAACAGAAAGGAGGTATAGAGGTAGATCAAATGATATATAAAGTGGCATGTAAAACAACCCTTAAGAATAACCGTGCAAATGAATATTTTGCAAATGACACAATAAATAATACATGCTACGGCACCATAGTGCAAAAACTAAGGCACTAGATCAAATCGGTAGAGGTACACTAGTGTGGCATGTACAGTGATCAGACATTGTTGATACTTGTGATTTAAAGAGAGAGACAGTGTTCACGAGTTCCAGAGTTTTTTTGTAGTTGGTTCCAATCGATTGCTGCTGCTACTGGAAGGAGTTTTGGTCAAATGAGATGTGCTTTTGGAGTGACAAGATCTTACACAATATAACATCTTCAACTGTATTATTAAGACAGTAGTAAAAACGAAACTTGTACCGGCACAAACCTGCACTAATAAAGCACAAACGATGGATTCATTTTCAGTGAATTTGTAACGTGGGGGGCTAAGTGACCTCAGAGTGACCTATACAATATTAATATCTAAACAACCATAGTAGCACAAACGAAAATTAACTGCACAAACCAGCACTGACGAGGCACAAACGATTGAGCATATTTTGAGTCAATTTGGAGCGCGTGGGGGGGGGGCAACTTCAGCTGGTCTGGGGTTCTGGGACCATGGCTAATTTAGCAAACATGAGGCTAATGTACTGTAATTTAACTTGGCAAAGACAGCTAACTAACCAAGCTAGCTAGTTCAGCTGGCAATCCTGTTGCAGTCACTCCCATCTACACAACAATACAACAAAATAAACGATCTTATATCAATACAACAAAATAAACGATGCACATCTTATAAAGCAATACTACCGACATGTCCTAACCTGAATCAAGTTACAGTAGCTGGCTAAACAAAAATCTCAGGCCAAAAAATAAGTTATTTTTAAGTATATATTTTCTCCAATACCTAATGTGTATTTTTTTCTTCCAATTCCAGTTAGATTTCATTTATTTATTATTTTCCACTTTTTAATATCACTTGCCATTCGATGCCTAGATGAAAAAATGATAATCAATTCGGAAGAGTTTATTTTCTACCAATATAAATCACACAGCGCCCTCTGCTGGTGCAATTCCTCATTTGCGGACAACTCAGTTTTTTCACACACACAAAGCACTTATAACAAAGCTCGTTTTACGGACAAACTCAGTTTTACAGATCTGCAGCACGAATCACCTGACCAAAGTCATGTGACCACAGAGTCACAAGGCGTTAAATACAAGTCTGCAAATCTAATGCGCACACACATATTTATGGCACTTATTTTACCTATTTTACCTGAACCCCCTACCAAAAATGTGCGAGAGCTCAAATGAAAAGTGTTTTGTCTGTACATCGTGAGTTGTCTTTGTATTTGGTCATTTGTCTGTATAAATAAAATCTGTACATGAAATTCTTAAGGTGCATATGTGTAAATAAGGAGTTGTATGTGTAGTTCATAGGTTGTGCATGAGTGAATATTTTTTGACGTCTTGCAAAAAAAAAAGTTGTACACATGCAAAATGTTAATCATTACAAGTCTTGCATCACACACACACAGATCTTGAAATACAACTACAGAATGCAAAACTGTTGTATAGATTGTTATTTACATGTGTGCAAATCATATAATACGCATACAGAGTTAAGGCATTATTGTAATCCCATACTAACTCAGTGGCGAATGCAGATGGCAGATAATCTGTTTATAATACAAAGACACATAACTTACATAAACATGTGAGCGTGTCCTATGGTGCTTTTGCAACCCAGTCACGAGACTTGTGTGTTCTGCACCATTTGCTGTGTAAGTCAGTAATAATGTTCACCGGTTCTACGGACAGTGTGATCTGTGTGTGCTGTGTACAATAATCTCTAGTGGCTGGACTTTCTCTGAGATTGCTTTTGTGCCCATAGGCTTTCAACTAGGGCCCTTGTGAGGACCAGAACAATGTTTGTGTGTCGAACAAATGTTTTCCCCTTGCAAACAACTAAAATACTTTTACATTTATGTGTGTTGGCATGTGTGATACTTTCAAGCTCATTGAATCACCTAAGAAATAAGAGTATGCCGTGTACACTTTCCAGACAAGGGTCTTTTGTAAAAATAGGCAGAGGGTGCCTACGACCTGATGTGCCTTGTGTGACACACATAAATACACAGTGAAGAAAAAGAAACAAGTCTCCCTGTGTCAGTAAGGCAACAGTCGAACACAGTGATTTTCAACTGCCTGGTCGGAGAGCTGAGTGATGGTCAGACAATTGAGTGGTGGTCAGACAACTGAGTGGTGGTCCGATAACTGAGTTTTGGTCGAATGACTGTGTACTGTGATTGATTTAGATGCCCTGTGGCTGGAAAGATGATGAGCTCAGCGGGTGGATGACCGAGCCTTGCTCGCCTACACAAACAGCACTCTGCTAATTCAGGGGCGAATGCAGATGCCAGATATTCTGTTTATAATACAAAGACACACGTCTTACATAAACATGTGAGCGTGTCCTTGGGCGCTTTTGCAACCCAGTCACAAGACTTGTGTGTTTTGCACCGTTCCCTGTGTAATTCACAAAAAATGTTCACCGGTTCTATGGACATTGTGTTCTGTGTATGGTGTGTACACTAAACTCTAGTGCCTGGACTGTTTCTGAGATTGCTTCTGTGCCCATATCCTTTCAAATAGGGTCCTTGTGAGAGGAACAGAACAATGTTTGTGTATTGAACAAATGTTGTCTCCTTGCCATGAACTAAAATACTTTCAAGCTTATGTGTGTTGCCATGTGTGATACTTTCAAGCTCATTGAATCACCTAGTAAATAAGAGCTGAGACACAATTGCGGTGTACACTTTCCAGACAAGGGTCTTTTGTAAAAATGGGCAGAGGATGCCTACAACCTGATGTGTTTGTTTGACACACATAAATACACAGTGAAGAAAAAGAAAGAAAAAAGTCTCCTTGTGTCAGTAAGGGAACAGTCGAACATGCTGCTTTTCAACTGCCTGGTCAGATAACTGAGTGGTGGTCGGACAACTGAGTGGTGGTCGGACAACTGAGTGGTGGTCGGACAACTGAGTGGTGGTCGGACAACTGAGTGGTGGTCGGACAACTGAGTGGTGGTCGGACAACTGAGTGGTGGTCG
>JACXGM010001871.1:0-30502 GCA_016801145.1 Umbra pygmaea | reverse complement strand
TGCGCACTGTGTTTGATTTAGATCTTGCCTGTTGCAAGATAGATGATGAGCTCAGCTATTGGATGACCGAGCCCTGCTCGCCTTCACCAACAGCACTCTGCTAATTCAGTGTGTACAATAAACTCTAGTGCTTGGACTGTCTCTGAGATTGCTTCTGTGCCCATATCTTTTTAACTAGGGCCCTTGTGAGGACCAGAGCAATGTTAGCGTATCGAACAAATGTTGTCTCCTTGCAATAAACTAAAATACTTCTGTGTATGCCATGTGTGATACTTTAAAAGCTCATTGAATCACCTAGTAAATTAGAGCCGAGACACAATTGCTGTGTACACTTTCCAGACAAGGGTCTTTTGTAAAAATTGGCGGAGGGGGCCTACGACCTGATATGCTTGTGTGACATACGTAAATACATGTGGATGACCGAGCCCAGTGGATGACCGTGCCCTGCTCGCCTACACCAACAGCACTCTACAAATTCAGGGGCGAATGCAGATGCCAAATATTTTGTTTATAATACAAAAACAAACATCTTACCAAACATGTGACTGTGTCCTAGGGTGCTTTCACAACCCAGTCACAAGACTTGTGTGTTCTGGACCGCTTGCTGTGTGTTTTGATAAAATATCCACCGCGAGCTCCATCGTTCTCGTGACAACCCCTGTGAACGGAGGTGGGTCATTATGACCGGAGGGCAGCAGAAGGATTAAGTAACTATTTAAGTTACTATTTAGTAGAATCGTTTGATCATTTGAACATGCCCAGCACTACGATCATAAAGCATTAAGATGGCTTTTTCCTATACCTTTCAGAAATGTAAGAAAATGTGAGCTTGAAACCACAACTGATTTTTACATCATATACAACTCTATCCAAAAATGTAGGCACCCCTGACAATTTCCATGATTTCCATTTATAAATAATTGGGTGTTTGGATCAGCAATTTCATTTCGATCTATCAAATAACTTAAGGACACAGTAAAACTTCAGTAGTGAAATTAGGTTTATTGGATGAACAGAAAATGTGCAGTATGCATTGGCGTACGACTGGATCTAGCAATACAAATCTCAAAAACAAAACACAACAGACATAATGGCATTAGTAACATTGAATGGCTCTCTACTCAATCAGGCTAACAAGGCTCGAAATTTGCACCTCGACAGCTGAACACTCCTCTCCAGAATAATCCCCCCCAACACGTCTGTAATTTTTATTATTTATAACGTGACGTTATGATGTTATCGTACTTCCACATGTCTTAAGCAGACATTGTTTTATTCAGTCCACAAGAGGGCGCTTTAGTTTGAGTGTTTGTTGAGACTGCTGGAGCAAGGAAAGAGTTAGAAAAACAAGACGGTGTGTTAACAGCGCTAGTGTCCACTTCCAACTTGAACGGTTTGGTAAAGTCTTGACCAGCGAGGACAGGAGAGTTTTACAACAGCACCTACGGAATCAAATGCGTCTTGGAACTGAGCGGACCACATCCACGGCACCGCCAGACTAAGCAAGAAGGTTATCGGAGCAACCACAGAGGAAAGATTTCAACAAAAAGTAGTCTATAGTAGTCAGCCATTCCTAAAATCTGATGTAATTCACATCTAGTGGTAGGCACAGGAGAAGACTTTATAGCGGACACTTTATCAGACACAGGACGCATTGACTGTGAATGACCTTTTTCCCTAGGTATGTGACAATGGCCTTACCAAACTCTTATTTGGCTAAGTTTAAAGTCAATGAAGCCATAGCCAAACATTCAAACACAGGCTGAACATAATCAGACCAGGTAGCAGAACTGATGATCAAGTTGTCTAAGTAAGCACAACAGTTAGGAACATCAGCCAATACCATGTTAACTAGGCGCTGAAAAGAGTCTGGAGCGTTACGCATACTAAAAGCCATCACATTATACTGTAGGAAATTATCGGGCGTAAAAAAAGCAGAGATCTAAGTGGCACACCTGTCAACAGAACCTGCCAATACCCTTTAAGTTTATCCACCTTCCTCATTTTCTGCCTTTTTGCAGGGTTAACACAATACATACACTTTTTAATAGCGCAGCTTCCCCAATGTTCACATTATGCTCAAATACCATAGTACGGCTAGGAATGCCAGAAAACAAAACAAGAAAATCATTAACCAATTCAACCACATCGTGTTTTTGTTGTTCATCCAAATAGACAAGGTGGGTAGGCATAGATTAAAGCACCTCAGAGTTGCACATTCGTGGACTCTGCTGGGATGCTATTGGCAAAACTAAACCATCGTCCTCCACCGCATCAAGAACAGGGCCTGGCACAAGCACTACTGGAGCCCCAGGAGAGACTATGGAATTTAAAACACCCCTTTGTTGATGTGTCACTCTGGCGTCATACAATTTCGGCATGTTAATGTGAAACACACGCCACTGACGTCGTCTATCTGGAGTAGTAATGAAGTAATCTGTCTCGATTAACTTTTCATCCACAGGATAAGGACCACAAAAGCGAGCTAAAAGGGATGAGCCAGGTACAGGTAGAAGCACTAGGATCTGGTCACCCTTCTGCAAAGAGCAACAGAAAGACTTTTTATAACATTTCTTTATCTGCCCTTGGGCGGATTCCAATGCTTACTTTGCTAGAGTGCAGGCTGAATGCAAATGCACACGAAGGTGGCTCACATAATCCATATTAGATATATTAGTTGAGGAGTTATTCTTCACAAAAAATGTTGTTAAGCACCTTTAGTGGACCCCTAACAGTATTACCCCAAATCAGCTGAGCAGGACTAAAACCTAGAGATTCTAGCAAACAAAACAAAAGGCACACCTACATCCCAGTCATTATCAGTGTCCATACAATAAATGCGCAACATTGTCTTCAGGGTCTGGTGCCACCATTCAAGAGCACCTTGGCTTTCAGGATGGTATGAGCTAGACACTTTATGAGTGATAGCAAGTTTTTTCATGACCCGAGCAAACAGGTTGGACATTAGACAGTTTCTGCCTTGATCGATGAACAACCCCAGGTAACACAAACGTTGTGAAGAATTTAATTTGCGCCAACAATACTACCTTAGTAGTTATTTTACGGAGAGCTAAAGCCTCTGGGTAACAGGTAGCAGCACACATTAAGCATATATTGGTTGCCTGACTTAGATTTGGGTAAAGGACCAACACAGTCCACTATCACATTTTCAAATGGCTCTCCTAACACAGGAATTGGATAGCGAAGAGCCGGCTATATAACCTGGTTAGGCTTCCCAATAACTTTATAAGTGTCCTACAATAACATGCCACAATGCTTTTTAATCCTGGCCAAAAGAAATGTTGCAAAATTTTCTTAGGGAATGTATTGTGTGATAGATAATTTTGTATATTTTAATGCATTTAGTCAATAAATAGTTGCACTCAAAAGTCCTGGAAATATGTAATTATAGCAAATAAAGATTTTATTGGTAAAGCCTGAGTTTCGTCATGAGAAAATCTCTTGAACAAAGGACTTTCCCAAAAATATAGACAGCATGACATCATTGAACTTAATACTGATTTTTTATTAGTTAGTTCCCTAACATTTTGAATCTAAACCCACCAATGATTTAAGAGATGCACCTTCTCTAACAACAAACACAGTTGACCACCGGCGGTGAGCTTCAAGGCCTCCTACATTCCTTAAGTCAAACAAAGTCAGCCCTTTTGTCTCCAAGAGACGTCTTTATTTTACAGTGAACCAATGTCTTTAATATCCATGAATCATTCTCAAAATCTTGTATGAATTCAATCTTTGCTGCATAATTGTTCTCAGGATTTATAGATTCCAATGATATCAAACAACATGGGTTTCTAATTTTTATTTCCTATTTTCTTCAAAACTATTTCCACATCATCTCCACAATTTCAATAGTAATTTATTGGGCTTCAAGATCTATTGGGCTTCAAGATCCTTTGCTATACTAATAATTATCAATTGGAGTATTACTGGAAATGTCTATAAATTACTGTATGTATTGCGTGTATGGAACATTTAGAAAAGCCTGCTTCACACTGGAACGAGGAGGTGAAGGGCAAGCAGGACACCTTCTCGAAGTAGCAACTGATGAAATATTAGACCGGACTTTAGTACGGGGCATAGTAAACGCTGTCTTATGCATCAAGGCAAACTCGTTAGTCAGGATTGGCGCCTGAGACAGCGTCACCGCCTTCTGTTCATTTAGATATACTCGTACCTGTCAGGCAAACTGTTTTTAAACTCATTTAAACAAGATCAACTCCCTAAGACAGGGGTGGGCAAACTGCAGTCCACGGGCCAGATGCAGCCCGCCGGGTCCTTTCATCCGGCTCGCGAGACCCTCCTAAGTCTATTGAAGCACTAAGAGTGTCAAACGCGATTATCTCAGAAACCGTACTAGCTAGCAACTTGGTACCCTTGGAAAGAGGAGAACCAGATACAAATAATGAGTGGTGGCTCATTTCTGTGGGTTAATCAGAGCCAGAGATATGGTTTAAAATCTTTGAAATCTAATCAAATGCACTTGTGTTGGTTGTGAGTTTATGTAGAAATGTGTGTTCTGCCACTAGTGTGTGTGTGTGTGTGTGTTTGGGGGGGTATTTAATACCATTTCCTAGATCCTATTTTTTTCAATGTAGCTATAGTATGCAGCCCTTCACTTGGTTTCAAAACCTCAATTTGGCCCTGAAGCTAAAATAATTGCCCACCCCTGCCCTAAGAGAAGCAAAATCATTGCACATATTAACAGCACACTACCTGTCAAATAGCGTTTGTTTCTCACAAGCAAACTAAACAGCCTTTTCTGTGGTTCCTGAACCTTTGACGATTGGCCTCAGGGACCAAATCATATGCACGGAGGACAGCATCTCTTACACAATCATAACATAAACTGACCTCAAGCACCAATGCCGACACAACCTCTTGGGCTTTACCAAAGAGTTAACACTGTAGAAGTAATGGCCACATGTTTTTGGGCCACCTTAAAGGCTCAGCTATGCGTTCGAAAACACCAAAATAGAAGTACACCTCAGACTCTCTAAAAGGCGGAACTACGATCAACTGAATAATCACAGGTTACACCAAAGGCAACTTTCTCCTCCATCTCGAGTCGCTGTCACTTAAGGATAGCCTCAATCTTAACTTTACACACTTCCAACTCAAAGTTATACTCAGACTGTTTGGCACGCTTCTCAATCTGGACACGAGCCTCTAGACCGGAACTCTGACCAGATAAGCGATCAAAGTGGGGCAAAGTAAAAGCTGTTTTAACAACATTCTCAGCAGCTCTACCAGCCTCTGCCCCACTTTCAGTTTTGACAAGTAAGCTAGATGTCACCAACCCCACTTTGAATCCTGCTCATCCAACCCTACTCCTGTAAGGCTCTCGGACGCTCCATCTAAACAGGGCAGCACTCGCATCGCCACCAAGCACTCCCATACACAGCGTCACAGTTCAGCTTTAACCTGGTTCTTAGAAAAAACAAATAGTGGTCAATCACACCCAGGGTCGTCGCTAGTGGGGTGAAAAGTGTTGACAACTATAGGGGCCCTCACTGCACAGGGGGCCCCAGAAAATCCACCCGTTGTACTATATAAACCCCTGCTTTGTGAATAATTCTAATATTTATATTAGTTCTATACTTGAGATTTAAATAAATAACACGGACACATGCAATTTGATTAAAGAATCTATCCAAATATCTGCTACTCTCCCCTCCCTAAAATGGTTTAGTCAGATGCAAAGTATAATTATTCAGTTAGTGACAAACAACAGATGGAGTCATGGCTGTGGAGTTGATAGTGGGGCAGACGTCTGAAGTCAGTGTTTGTGTGGGAGGGTGTGGACAGGTTTGAGGAAGTAGCCAGGAGGACATGCTAACTTTGTGCCGAAATTATTCGGCCCCCTTAAAGGAGTGTTCCACAGTAAATCAGTTTCATAGTATACCATTTACAAACGTTACCATAATTGATTTATGTCATATACACATCTGTTCTTTTTCAATATTTCAGAGAAAAGCTGATAGTATATTTCAGTTCCTTTCGCATCCACTGGGGTGCTTCTGTATCTGTCTAAACTTGAGCTGACACAACTCCCAGAATTCCAAGTGAATTTAGTGCCTGTCCCCGTTTGAAGGCACCGACACAGAACATGGGCAATTCAACAGCACACCTCTGTAGAGCTTGACGCTAGAAAGTTATACATATTTATTTTTGAAATTATAGTCTAATTTCTAGTCATCATCCCCGTTTGGTGTTCTGTACCTGGTTGCAGAAACTACAAGCAAGCCCAAAATGAAGAAGTGATCTTTCACACTTTACAATAGGCTATAAAAAGTTAGGGTCTGCAGTCTGCATTTTAGGTCGGAAGATTATGAAAGGGATCTATGTGCTAAATCTACCGGCACTACAGCCCGAAAACGGCTGAAAAGCGATGCGATCCCATCAATTTTTCTTTATCTAGAAAGAGTAGCCTATATATAGTATGTAAAGTAATTTATACATTCAGCTAGCTACTAAATACAGCTGGCACACTACACATACAGTACAATAACATTACCACACAGACACGATGTGTGCTCCATTATCAAGGTACAGAAAATAGGTTTAATAAACTTACTCATCTGTTAATTGTCCTCTTGCTATGTCTCTTTCCATGTGTGCTGGAAAACTACAGTGATTCAGTGACGCATATGCGGTATTCAGTAATTTTTGGTTCAAGCCTTACAAGTAAAGCTTGTCCACGATCCCATTCATTGTAACAAGTACTTTTTTCTTCAGTAGACATGAATGGACATATTCCCACAGAAGCAATTAGGCAATTAGAATTTAACAGTGTTTCAACTGGATTATCTGTAGAACGCTGCCTTGTTGAAGCTGAATATCCAACTCCATTTGTTGTAAATGTTCTTTGGTGTACTCAGGCGCAAACATGTATGGTTGGATGTCACTCAGAATGTAAAAGCAAGTTGTAAAATTCCTTATGTGCCAATCCAGGTTAGTAGCAATTGTGTTACCAGCGACTTTGGTTACGAACTGTTTCACAGAATCCAGAGAACATTCCAGGTGGGCGGGGCTTGGAACAAGGAAGCCAGCGTTGTAGTTCTATACATACTGAAAAAATCATACCACCTCATCTGTTTAGCATTAAAACGGCTGATCGAAACGTCACAGAAAGACAAGCTATACCTTAAAAAATCAAGGACAACCGAGGCTATAAGTAGTAGGTTTGAAAGCCAGATCAGTAAAACAGGGATGCCTATTTTCGCGACAGAATAAATGCCTACATTCATTTTTCCTATCTCCACAGTCGATTCATACCATAGGGTGCAGTCAGGGTATGAAGTTTCCCCGCGAAATTTAAAATCTTGCTCTTACACTAGCCAGGCATGGGTGAAACACATTTCACTGTTCTACAAATGTCTGGAAGAAGCTACTAGCACCTCCAGATAGCTGTAGGGTGAAGTATCCCTTTAATTATTATGGGCATTTTATCCCAAACATTGCAACACTGCTAAAACTAGAGGTCGACCGATTATTGTTTTTCTAAGGCCAATACGATTAACGATTATTGGAAAACCAAAAAAGCCGATACCGATTAATCGGCCGATTATTGGTTTTTAGTTTAACCGTTATTCTACCAGGCAAGTTGACTGAGAACACTTTCTCATTTGCAGCAACGACCTGGGGTAAGGGAGGGAGAGGAGGGGGAGAGGGGAATGAATGAGCCAATTGAGAGATAGGGATGATCAGGTTGCCATGATGGTCAGATTGGAAATGTGTCCATGACACCGGGGTTAACACCCCTACTCTTATGAACAGTACCATGAGATATTTAGTGACCACAGAGAGTCAGAACACCTGTTTTAATGTCTCATCTGAAAGACAGCACCCTACGCAGGGTAGAAGTCTCCGTCACTGCTCTGGGGCATTGGGAATGATCATTAGACCAGAGGGATCGCCGTGCCATGTCAAAAGAATTTCTCTGCATAGGATGATGTATGTTATTCGATGCACATGATAAATAAACAACTTTGACTTTGACTTTGGAAGACTGCCCCATACTGGCCCTCCAACACCACTGGTCACCACGCCCATCCAGGGACTAACCAGGCCCAACCCTGCTTAGCCTAATAAGCAAACCAGCAGTGCAATACAGGGCTCTATGCTGCTGGCTATAGTTATTATGATTTGTTTGGGGGAAATAATGACATTACTAAAGAACAAACTTTTAATATAACTTCTTAATACACAAAATTGTTTCAAATCACAAATAAATATATAAAAATATTTAAATTTGTTCAAACAAAATGCCATACAAATGGCAAAAACACATAGTAGGCATACTACGATTTGTATTTGATACAACTACGCCTATAAAATCTGTTCAGTAAAACAAACCCTTGGGTTTTGCCTAAAAAAAACATTTAGTCTGTGCATTTTGATAGATGTCCTTTTATTAAGCAATCGGATTTGGTGATGCACAACGGGAGTACAAATATCCGACGTAATTTCCTGAAGCACTTGATAAATATCTGGGCCCGTATTTATCAAGCTTCTCAAAGTGCCATTTTAGTCTTAAGTGCTGAGAATTGACACAATTTACTCCTACTCTCAAACTTAAGTGTAAAAGCAAGTTATCAAATTTCTCAAAGCTAAGAATCATTCTTACTCTCCCAGCTATTTAAGACCGCTCGAGAGGTCTCTCAAGTGGTTAAGAGTTGCCAGTAGGGGCGTGTGATGGCGTAGAAAGAGACCTGCGCAAATCTTTTAGGAGAGGAAGAATGTTTTTTTTATTGTTTGACGCCGCTTAATTAATTAAAAACGGTATTGTTTGGACAGAGCAGGCATCATCTTCGTCAGCGACTGAGTGAGGAACGTCATTTCACCAGTGACATTTATGGAGCAATTTATTTTCAGATTAATTGAAGGTGGCGATTATGCTTCGTTTGCAACGCAATGCTGATGATTTGGCCCATCACAACCATCAATAAGCCGAATTGTAATGGAAACAATTATTGCACTTACAGCTCAACACATTGTCACGCGTTTCACTGACTTCCCAACAACACTCCGCATAATCTAACAGAAGCAAACACAATTCATGTAATTAGCCGGCTGCCCAAGAGTAGTAGGCGCAATGGATGGTACTTATATAAAGATCATTGCTCCCAGCGTCAATGAGAATGTTTATATGAATAAGAAGAGGTACCACAGCATCAACGCACAAGTTGAGTTTGATGCAGACTACATCATTTTGGATGTGGTACCCAAATGGCCTGGGTCTACCCATGACGCGCGATATTGAATGAAAGTGGCCCGAAGCAGCTGTTTAAAAGGCACTTTCTGCCGCCAGAGGATACCCGCTCGTGGCAGCTCACCCCTTTCCATATGCCACTGACAGAAGCCCAAATGAACTACAACAGGTAACCTTTTCGTAAGCTATTTATTCACAATTGTTTCATAGTTTATTAATAGAACACTGGATCCTAATTTAGGCAATATATAATATATCCCTTCACAGGGCACATCGTATCATACGAAGTGTGGAGAGGGATTGGCCAGTAGAAACGCAGATTCCACATTCTCCAATCAGAAATTTGACTAGCTACAGCAATTAAGCAGTGTGTCTTATTCTCTCCAGTTCGGTTACCTTTTGGAATCCATAGTGGCTATGATTACATCAATAACTCTAGGCTATATATAGGTAGGTCAGTAACAGCACACTCTTTGAAATATTTAATTGAGAAATAGTGGAAAACTTGTTGAAAACCCTTTTTGATCTTTAATTTACAATGTGTATATCATGATGGATTCTCTTGAAAATTATTTATTGTCATATGTGTGTTCAATGTCAACTCCTCTTATGAATGTCACCATTGAATGTGAATTTATCTGAGAATATTCTTAAACAAGTACATCTATTCAGTGATTGGTCCTTCCCTATGTCGTCATCCAAAATCCTGTTTGCGGCACAGAAAAGTGTTGTCAATCAGCTCTAAGACCGACACTTAAGATTTAGTCCTACACTTTGCTAAAAGCAGGACTGAGATGTTTGATAACTAACTTTAAAGCGCAAGAATTTTCTTACTCTTAAGTCAAGTCTTAGCAGTGTTCTTAAGAGTAATTCTAAGAAGATAAATACGGGCCCTGGTTTCAAAATCAATATACAAATACGACAATTAATATAAATATGACAAAAGCAGTAACTGAGAAACATGGGATTTCGTCTTCAACTACAGAATTATTCTCTTGCGCGAGGAGTCAGAATAGCCTAATGTTCTTCTCTCTTTTCACCACCGTCTGACTCAACATCACTTTGAAAACCACGTTTGAAAACACTCGTGACGTATATTCCTTGAATGCCTTTTAACATGAATGCCTTTTAATTAAATTTGGAAGTAAAAAAACGTCTTCTTTGTATCGTTTTGAATAGGCATCGTATTTTGACAAGTATGTGCACAATCAATGACTGTGCATTCGAATGGACATATTCAGCACTGGTTTGGTGCCAGTACCCAATTTTGATCTACTGTTGGCTGATCTGATGATTAATTATAAATCCCCCTTATTCATCATATGCACAGCAATATAGCTAGCTAGTTAACCCTTGCGCAGCAGTTTTTTTAATAAAAAAATGGGAACAGTTCTGTCGGAACGAAAGCAGTGAACCTCTACCCATTATTCTAGACTAATATTAACAATGTGAAGCTACAAGTGATTATATGCGACTGATTTTAATTGATCTCCTTTCATGCTAAATACAAACTTACCATGGCTTCTCTGCAATGATAATTTCCTCCAGACTAGCTCACGACAGATGCGCTGGCTGGCTGCACGCAGTTTTCACGTGAGTGGTTTCTCACCAAAAAAAGTATCGGCCATAATCGGCGAGTAAAAATGCAGATTAATAATTATTTTGAAAACTCATAATCGGCCATAATTAATCGGCCATTCCGATTAATTAGCCGACCTCTAGCTAAAACTTCTGCACACGTTTTTGTGTCATGAGAATAAGTGGAGGTGGAACTCTGAATGCCAGGATACATTTGAGAGAGCAAAGGAGATACTTTTAAGGTCCAATTCCCCTTACTCATTATGACCCTGCTCTTCCTATTCAGCTGGCCTGTGACGCTTCCCCGTTTGGTGTGGGAGCTGTTTTGTCCCACATCATGACAAATGGTCAAGAGAGGCCGATCGCGTTTGCTTCCAGGAGTCTGAGTAAAGCGGAAGCAAACTATGCTCAGATTGAACGAGAAGCGTTGAGCATCGTGTTTGGGGTGCGTAAATTTTACCAGTACATTTTCGGAAGGAAATTCACGTTGCTGACAGATCACCGCCCACTGACTGCATTTTTTGGCCCACACCATGGCATTTCCTCTCTGGCCGCCAGTAGAATGCAAAGGTGGTCCTTGTTTTTACCCGCTCACACCTACGACATCAAGTACAGGAAGTCAAAATTACACGGGAATGCGGAAGACCTGTCTAGATTGCCTCTCACTGACAGAGTGAAGGAGGCATGGGTGGCAGAGATTTTCTACTTCAGTCAAGTGGACAGGGCCCCAGTAATGGCAGTGCAGGTACGCAAGGGAACGCGCAATGACCCTGTCCTTTCCAAGGTCATGGATTTGGTCATGACAGGCAAAAAACAGAGCGATGACTGGGAGCTAAAACTATACATCTCTCGACGTCATGAACTTTCGGTGCAGTCAGGTTGTCTACTGTGGGGAAGGAGAGTGATTATTCCCCCGGCTCTGCGCAAGCCAGTGCTAGAGCAGCTACATGTGGGACACTGTGGAATAGTCTGCATGAAAGAGATTGCCAGGAGTTACTTTTGGTGGCCTGGAGTTGACAGGCAAATTGAGGAAAAGGCAAGGGCCTGTACGTCATGCCAGAGCATACGTAATATACCACAACTGGCACTGCTACATCCATGGGAATATCCTGGGGAACCATGGCACCATATTCACGTTGATTTTGCAGGCCCAGTTAAGGACAAAATGCTGTTGGTTGTTGATGCACACAGTAAGTGGCCGGAGGTGGCTATCATGAAATCTACCTCAGTTGAAAAGACCATTGAGAAACTGGGAGAAATGTTTTGTAGATTTGTCCCTCCTGTGCAGTTGGGTTTCAGACAATGGCCCCCAGTTTACGAGATGGCCACATTTCTATTGGCAAATGGGGTGCAACATATCACGTCATCACCCTACCATCCTGCCACAAATATGTTAGCAGAAAGGTTTGTACAAACCATGAAACATGCTTTGAAAGCTTCGCTCGGGCAGGGCACATTTCACCAACGCCTTCATAGCTTCTTGTTGTCCTATCGCAGTACTCTGCACACAACTACCAAAGTGGCACCAGCATATTTGTTGTTTCATAGAGAGCTCAGGACAAGTTTCGAACTGCTTAAACCAGCTACACTCAAAGAAACCGTCTTACAGCAACAAAAGAATCAGGTCCTGCAATGGAACCTGCAAGCAAAGGGCAGAACCTTTGACTGAATCATCAGTGCTTGCCCGGATCTATGGTAATGGCCCGAAATGGGTTCCGGCTATTGTGGAGGCACAGACGGGTCCTGTATCGTATAAAGTCAAGACGGCTGGAGATCTTTCATGGAGGAGACACATTGATCAGTTGCTTAGTGGAGTCAGCACATGCACAGGTCTTCCTGAACTCACCGACACAATATATAACAGTTCACCAACTTCAGAAGTCTCTACCACAGAGCCTATCCTGACTTCAAATTGCCAAATTGCTGAGGAAACAAATTGCTTGTTTCAACAGGAAACGAAACCCAAATGGGCCGCCGATATCCAGTAAGGGAGCGGCGCCCACCTCAGCGGTTCTTACATTATATTGGGTATGAGCTTACCCTTATGTCTCGGGGCAGAATAATCCCCCCCACAAAAAAGGGTAAGATAGGTTTTTGAGGTAGTCTACCCTAATTCCCAGAGTAGTGGTTGTTTCTGTACCAAAGGAAATACACAGAACTGAATGTTTATAATAAAAAAAATAACACAAACAAAAAAAGTTATGTTATTAGAGAAAGTTAAATTTATACATGTATAATCAACTATAAATTGTAATCTTGATGTTAGTCCTCAAAGAGTATGAGGGAAGGAAATGTTGTGTATTTTGTTAATGCTGTTTGGTTAATTACAATAGATCTCCCATAATGCTTTGTAATGAGTTTCCTGGAACTAACCGGTGCGGGTGTATGGCTGTTCTTTGTTCTCTGAAGTTACGTGAGTAAACGGTCAGACATACCACTTCCGTATGTGTCGTTCTTCCTGTATACTCCATTAGTATATAACACATATGACAAAGTTTAAGAAAATAAACCTCAATATTGCAAATGAGAACAGTAATAGCAGTAGCTCTAAAATATACAATGTGACATTGATAACATGATTAGGTCTTGCGTGTATATCAAGGATTACCGTTTCTAAAAATCTTCTTTTCTTTTATGTATTTGCATTTTAGGTGGTTGGGTCGTGATAATGTGTCCATGTGGCATTGTCTACAGTTTGAAATGCAACATCCGAGCAGAAAGCCTGCGTGATTTTTCGGACATGCTTCTTTCATGGAAGCTTATGCCGAACATTGTCATCTATGACTTTGCACGTGGACTGTCAACCCACACTAACCTAAGAGAACCACAAACAATACCCTTCACACCATTTGAAGTGTGGTTAATGGACCCAACTGCAGAAAACATAGCAAAAGCCAAAGCTGGAAACGTAAAGGTGTCCCTACCCTGGTGGACATGCGAAAAGGAAAATCCTGACCCCGATGGCCACCCTATTACTGGTTCAGCAGAACATTATGTTCTGTATGACCGGTTCCATGGGGACAACACAAAATATGCTCAAGATTCCCTATGGATGCTTCGCCTGGTCCCGCAACTGGCTGATAAATTTAACAGCCAAGTGGTGGAACAGTTATTTGCATAAAATAACTATTACTTCCTAAACATGGCTTTGCCGTCGACTCATGTGTTCCTCATGCAAAGCATAATTCACCATCTCTGACCCAGTCCCAGCACAGCCATGCCGAAACGCTGCCAGCGCTTGAAGAAGTTGCCCGAGTCCATGCTCCCTAACAATGTGTTGTTCTGCCCTTTAGTCGTAAAATAGAAGAACTGTAACAACCAACTTCCACCTGATAATAAGCACACTAACCTGGCTCACATTCTGTCTATTTTCTAATCTAATGTACTTCTTCTTCTGTGGAGTCTTGGCGGACCGCAAACAACTGTTGTGGAGCATACACCGCCACCTACTGTATCGGAGTGTGAGGCCGGCCACAGCCACCCACCCCTATATTCTCTTACCCACACCCGTAACCTTGAGAAAGTGCAATAGCCCCTTCACCACCAACCCACCACCACTCCCAATCCCCCCTATCTGACCTACCCAACTTTATACTAGCTAAGACAGACGTTGAGTCCGTACACAGCACCACCCTAAGTGGCCGAACCTCCTCCACCCAACACAGACCCAAAATCAATGCCATCATCTCCGCAGTATAAACCAACACATGATCCTCTTCCCAATACGCCAAAATCTGAAAACAAACACCCCAGCCCCTACCTTACCACTAGCTGGGTCCTTTGACCCATCCGTAAACACCCTCAGAAATCCACCATACCCTTCACCAAGAAATCTCTACACACCACCACTGATACATCTACCACCCCACCCCTTCCTACGCTCCACCAACCTCATATCCACATTCGGCACAGGAAACAGCCATGGCAGAACCCTACCCAATGCTACCGCTGGTCCAACATCCTTCCCCTTCAAACCATACTCCACCACCTTCTGCTCTATCACCCACCCAAACGCTCTCATCTTACCCCTACACCCCCCAACACCTCCCCACCACCTCCTTACCACCTCCACCACCGGATGCCTTTTTGTGCTCCCCTTCAGCCTCACCAAATACGCCAACACTAGTTTATCCCGCCTCAAAGCCAACGACATCTCACCCGTCTCCACCTGCACTGCATCTGTGGGCGTCGACCTACACACACCTACGCACAGCCGCAGTGCCCATGCTTGCACCCTATTTAACACCATCCTAGCCACTGACCCATATATAAAACACCCATAGTCCACCACCGCCCTAATCAGTGCCTGATATACACACAACAATGCCTGCCTGTCAGCCCCCCAATCAACCCCCAACACTGCTCTCATAAGGTTCAATGCCCTCCTACACCTGGCCTGCACATACGCCACATGTTTCCTCCACGTCAACCTCTGGTCAAACCATATTCCCAAATACTTAAACACCACCACCCAGCCTATATCCTGTCCATACATTCACAAACCCACATCCTCAGGTGTTTTAATTGTCAGAGGTTTGGGCATGTGGCATCTATTTGCAACAAGTAGAGGAGGTGTGCTAGGTGTGGAGGTGACCATGAGTATGGAGAATGTGGTGATGGTGTGGCACCAAAGTGCTGTAGTTGTGGAGAACACATGTGGGATTTGGTGGATGTGAGGTCATGAGGCAGGCTGTTAAGTAACAGGAAGTAAGGGTGGGGGGTAAGGTGTTGTTTGCAGAGGCAGTTAGGGTAGTACAGAAGCAAGGGAGTGAAGGTGAAAGGGAGAAAGGGTTAGACTCTGAGGTTGTAAAGGTGACAGAGTAGGTAAATGGTGATGACATTATTATTGCTAATAGGAAGTTGGTGACTTTTATAGCAGGAGTGGTGAATAGTTGTGCGGACATCAAATCAAAGACGACAAGGATTCAGGTGGTGGTTAAATTGGCAGAAAGGTATCTGGGGGTGACAGGGCTGACTTGGGAAGGAAGATCTTAAGCAGCCTAGGCCGGAGCCATGCCTGGCTGGATCCTAGGTATGGTAGTGGTCCTCCAGTGGAATGCTAGGAGCTTGCTGGCAAATGGGCAGGAATTCAAGCAGTACATTGAGGACATGCCGGTTAAGCCTGATGTGATATGTATACAGGAGACGTGGCTCAGGCCATCCTTGGAGTTTGTTATACAGGGCTATGTTGGTGTAAGGAAGGGATAGGGATGGTGGTATCGGTGGTGGATGTGCAAGCTTCATGAAGGTGGGGCTTCAGTACAGGGTGCTAGGTGTTGGGGTAGCACTTGAGTATGTAGTGATAGGGGTCTGGGTGACTGGGGGTGTGATAGTGGTAGTGAATTTCTATAACCCATGTGAGAGGTTGATTTTAGAGGCTCTGGAGGGGGTAGAGGGACATGGTGTAGGTAGGGAAGTGTGGTGTGGGGATTCGCATGGTGCCCTTGGGGGTGACGGAGGACGGATAGGAATGGACAGGTAGTAGAGGCTTTCCTGGAAGCAAGGAGGTTAGTGTGTCTGAACATTGGAAGGGGTACAAGAATAGATATACCCACAGGAAAGGAATCGGTTTTGGACCTGACTTTGGTGTCCGGTGAGCTAGCTGGAACCAGTGAGTGGGAGGTAGCGGGGCAATCAACAGTGGGTAGTGACCATTACCCTATTGTTTGTGTTGTGGGTCAGAGAGTGAAGGAGGGATTGGCATAGGGGAGAGGTAGGTGGGTGTTTAGTAAGGCAGATTGGGGTGGTTTCAGGTGGTGAGTGAACGGATGTTGAGAAGTGGGGTGGAGGCAAGTAGGGAGGTGGAGCATCTAAATGCAATAGTGAGGTTTGCCTTAGTTTGGGCCACTACGGAATCAATTCCTAAAAATGCGGGTAGAAGGAGGAGGGCTGCAGTGCCATGGTGGATGGGGGAGTGTAGTGCAGCAGTGAGGGGTAGGAATAAAGCCTTTAAACAGGTAAAGGTGAGGATCAGTTTTGAGTGTCTGATTCGGTATAGGAAAGCTCAGGCGATAGTTAGATGCACAATCAGGAAGGCAAAGAGAGAGTGCTGGCGTGGGTTCTGTGGACGTATAGGTAGGGTGACACCGGTAGGGGTGGTATGGGGAATGATAAAGAGGATGAGTGGGGTGAAAAGGGAGTGGGAGTACCCGGTTTTGGTGAGTGGAGAGAAACAGGCAGTAACGGAGGTGGAGAAGGCAGAGATGGTTGCAAAGGCATTTGTTAAAGTACATGGATCAGATAATCTGTCAGAGGAGGGGTATAGTGGTCGGATGAGAACGATGGACCAGTATCACAGGGTGCATGATAGGAGGGAAGATGTCCGTGATGCGTTGAGTGCTCCCTTTACCTTTGGGGAGATGAGGAGGGCAATAAATAGGGCTGGCATTACGTCGCCTGGACGGGATGAAGTGTGTTAAGTGATGCTGAGGCATCTGACTGATGTAGGCCTGGAGGTACTCTTGGAGGTGTACAACAGAGTGTGGGTGGAGGGGAAGCTGCCTGGTAGTTCGAAGGAGGCAGTGGTGATACAAATTAGGAAACCAGGGCAGGATCCATCAAATCCATCCAGCTATCGACCAATAGCCTTAAGGTCACATGTATGTAAAGTTATGGAGCGAATGATAGTAGAAAGGCTGACCTACTTTCTGGAGGTTAGAGGGTTGATGTCACCTGAGCAGAGTGGGTTTAGGAAGGGCAGGGGGACGATGGACCCAGTGGTGTGTCTAGAGTCAGAAGTGAAAAAGGCACAAATCAATAAGGAAACAGTGGTCACAGTCTTTTTTATGTAGAGAAGGCCTATGATATGTTGTGGAAGGAGGGACTACTGATTAAATTAATATATAATATATAATTGGGTAAAGGATTTTTTGGTTGGGAGGAGAATACGGGTCAGAATTGGGAGGGCTATGTCAGCCAGCTACAGGATAGAGAATGGAATTCCGCAGGCTAGTGTAATTAGCCCACTGCTTTATTTTTCATTTTTCATTATGATTAAAGATGTGTTTTCCCAGGTTGAGGCCAGGCATTGGGACATCCCTGTTTGCAGATGACAGGGCGATATGGAAGAGGGGGAGGAATATTCTGTTTATTGTCCGGAAAGTGCAGGAAGCGATTCAGGTCGTAGAGTGTTGGGCGTCGGCGTGATGTTTTAGGTTTTCAGTAGCTAAAACACAGGCAGTGATTTTTACCTGGAGTAGGGGAGGAGGTGCAACTAAAATTATTTGGGAAAACCGTGGCTAGAGTGACTGCATTCAGGTTTCTTGGGGTGAAATTTGAGCCAAGAATGACCTGGGTTGGGCATGTGGAGAAGGTGGTGGCTAAATGTAAGAAGGTGTTAAATGTGATGCAGTGTTTGGTTAAATTGGAGTGGGGGGTGGCACGTTCTTCTTTAAAGACTATGTATGTGGCTTTGATTAGATCAGCTATAGACTATGGATGTGTGGTGTACGGGTCGGCGGCTAGGTCAGTGCTGGACAAATTGGATGTGGTCCAGGCCCAAGCTCTCAGGATATGTATTGGGGCTTTTCGATCACCGCCAGTCTCAGCGCTGCAGGTGAAAATGGTGGAGATCCCACTGGTGCTCAGTAGGCAGCAGCTACTGTTGAATTACTTGATTAATCTCCAGGGTCATGGGGAGTCTCACCCAGCAAAGAGGGTGCTACAAGCGTGCTGGGAACATAGGCAGGGCCAGCCTGAGAGTTTGGGATGGGTAGGACGAACATGGGCAAGGCAGTTAGGCATTGGTGAAATGGAATTTGGTCCCACAGTGGCTATACCCAAGAGTCCATTGTGGATGTTGCCATTCCCTGTAGTGGACCTGCGTTTGTTGGAGTTAATCGATGGTGATAGGGAGGGGAGAGATCCAGGCCACCTTTTTTTTCAAGCAGGTTGAGGTCGGTGTATGGAGGGTATGTGTGTGTCTACACGGATGGGGCGAAAGATCCGAGCTCAGGGCGGACGGGGGCAGCGTTTATTGAAGAGGCCAGTGGTAGAAGAGTCTTGAGGTGGCTGTCATATCATTTGGCCGTGTTCACGGCAGAGATTATTGCAGTGCTGTTGGCTCTGCATTGGATGGAGGAAAGGGTGCAGGGAAAGGTGGTAATTTTGTCTGACTCATGTGCTGTTTTGAAAAGCTTGCAAGCATGTAGCTCCCGCAGCAGGCAGGACCTGGTTTTGGAGGTACTGATGACCCTTGGTCGGGTGGTGCGGAAAGGGTGTCAAATTAGATTAGCTTGGGTCCCGCCGCATGTGGGAGTGGTGGGAAATGAGGCGGCTGACAGGCTAGCGAAGAAGGCCCTAGGGGAGAAGGAGGTCACTATGGTGGTGAAGTTGAGTAAATGGAAGGCAAAGAGTTTAGTTTGGGCATAGGTGTTGGAGAAGTGGCGGGAGCAGTGGGATAGAGGGGTTAAGGGAAGACATCTCCACCGCCTCCAGAGGACAGTGGGGGGAGGCAAGCACTAGGGGGTAGAAGGAGCGAGGGGGCCATCTACACTAGGCTTAGAATTGGGAACTGTAGACTGAATGGTTCCCTGTTTAGAATAGGGAAACACCCTACAGGCAGGTGGGATTATTGGGAGGCAGAGAAGACTGTGGAGCATGTGTTGATACAGTGTGGGCACTGTGAGGGAGAAGGAGTGTATGGGGGACAGGTTGAGGGAGGCTGGTATCCAAGGGCTTACTATGGAGAACTTGCTTGGGGGGACGCAGGGGGAAGTTTGTTTTAACATATTGTTCTCTTTCTTGAGGGCCAGTACAGTAGGTGGCGGTATTGCACCAATTCAGTTGGATGCCAACCGCTGTAAAACACCAACGAAGAAGAAAAAGTTGTAAGTCCCACCCCAACTCGTGAACAGAACCAATCAGAGTTGAGGAGGCAGCTAAAGTTAACTATGAACTTGGTGGAAGAGCAGGAGACTGGAGGAAGATCGATTCACTCAGTTGAGGGGAAGGACTTCCGGTTTAGCAGAGTATGGCGTCCCCTGTGGCAGAGTTGGCGCAGGAGCTGGCTGAGGTTCGGGAATACGGCCGACTGGCTTTGGAAAGGGAACGAAACGTGAATACCGGGTTTGTGGCGGGTTACGGCGGCTGTGCCGAGGGTGTGGTCGGCATGGAGGGGAGCTCGGCTGGAAGTGTGGGTGTAGATAGTATGGGGGTAGGGTTTGAGGAGTCACAGGACAGTTGGAGAAAGATGAAGCGGGCACGGAAGAAAGAGGGAGGTGAGAGTAGTTCAGGAGAGGGTGAAGGGCCGGCACTTGGCGGTGGGGAGAAGGGGTTTAAGGTGATTGTGGTGTTTTCGGCCCAGACAGGTAAGATGTTACACCTGGTGTCACTCACGGCGGCGATTAGGGAACAGGTTGGGAGGGTGATGGATGCTAGGTGTTTGAGTGGTGGTAGGGTTCTTATTGTGTTGGGTAGTGTGGCTCTGAGGGATAAGCTACTGAAGTTAGAGGTGTTGAATGGGGGTAGGGTGACGTGTATGGTGCCTGGGAGTGCGGTGAAGGTGAAAGGGGTGATCACTGGTGTCCCGGAGGACCTGTGTATGGAGGAGTTGAAAGAGGTGGTGTCAGGAGGGATGGTGTTGGACGCGAGACGGATGGGCAGTAGGGCACTGGGGTTAGAGAAGGTGAGTCCCATGGTGTTGTTGGCGTTTGGAGGGCCGTTGCCGAGTAGAGTGCTCTTAGGGTGTCTTAGCTTGTTTGTGAGGGAGTATGTGCCGCCGCCACTGCAGTGTTTCAATTGTCAGCATATGGGGAATGTGGCTGTGATGTGCAAAGGGCGGGGTGGGCGGGGTAGGTGTGGGGGTGCACATGAGTATGGCAAGTGTGGGGTAGGGGCTAAAATGAGGTGTTGTAATTGTGGTGGGGAGCACAGTGCTGTGTTCGGAGGGTGTGTGGTTTAGAAGAGGGCAGCAGAGAGGCACAGAGGGTTATGGTGGTGGATAAGGTCACGTATGCGGAAGCAGTGCGGAGAGTGGGGGGGACTTGGGATAGGTGTGCAGGTGAAGAAGGAGCGGGATGTAGGCCTGGTGTTGGAGGACGATGTGGGTGTTTACAGATTGGTGTTGACTGAGACGTGTAAGCATAAGTGTGTGGTTGGTAAAGATTTGTTGGTGGTGGGTAGGGTTGAGTTTTTGGCATTTCTGTGTAGTGTGGTGAATGTCTGTAGTCAGATTAAGGGTCGGAATACTAAGATTGATGTTGTAGTGGGTGCTGCTAGGGCGTTTATGGGTGTCACTGACGTCACGGCGGAGATGGTTCACGAGTTGATGAAAGGGACGGGGGAGGTAGGGGGTGGGCAGGTAGTGGGCTGTATTTTAATATGATTGGGAGGTGGGGTGAGGTGAGTGGTGATGAATTGAGTGGGCCGTGACCGGCCTAACTCTCCGGTACAGTTGGTGGCGGTGTATGCACCATCAGTTGGTTGCGATTCGCCATTAAACTCACAGAAGAAGAAGAGCAGGAGACTGACTGACTGATTGAAAATGTCAGGGAAAGGAGAACATAAATTAGGGTACCAGAAAATGCTATAAAAAAGGAGAGGGAGGCCAGGATAGTTGCTGTATCCCAGTCGATCTTTAAGACAGGTTAATGTATTGTTATTTATTTCGCTGCCCGAATAGGAAAAATACCATCTACACTTTGCATTAACAGTGTGCAGCGCCATCGTCCGAATAATTACATGGTCAAAATCCCGTCTTTATTATGGTATTGTGAATAGAGTTGGTTTGTGAAACACACAGAGAAAAATAACACGAGTCACGACGCATGTTACTGTAATGACGTCCTAGGTTAGGGATGTCATGATGACTGGGGGAAGAAATGCTCTTTAGGTTTTTTCCAGTACTAGGTCCTAAAGTGGGTTAGCCATGGTTGCATGGGTAATATGTATGGGACATTATCTATTTGAATATGGGGAAGACCTAGGTGAAAGTAAAGGGGCTGAATAATTTTGCACTCCCAATTTTTCAGTTCTTTATTTGTTAAAAATGTTTGAAATATCCAATAAATTTAGTTCCACTCCATGATTGTGTCCCACTTCTTGTTGATTCTTCACAAAAAATTACAGTTTCATATCTTTATGTTTGAAGCCTGAAATGTGGCAAAAGTTCGAAATGTTCAAGGGGGCCGAATACTTTCGCAAGGCACTGTATTTAATGTTATCACCACCTGTTGGACACTGGAGCAGTGTAGCTTACTTATTCTTTAAACTAAATAAATTGTCATTTCGATTGGCCTAATTGTAATCACCAGACATCAATTAGTGATCTGACGCTCTTATAAGCGGGTTGCGTTTCACAGTTTTTTTATTTTGGGCAACAAAGTAAGCCCTGTAATGTTTGAAGCCGAATTCGGCTTGAGCTTGGAAAAATATTTGTGTTCCATTAAAATTGAGAACGCAACTCTCTTCACTGGTCTTCCTTCCTTCAACCACCAGACCACACATGACAGTCACAACCTTTGCACCTGCCAGATATTGATGTATTTTATTAGTCAAGTAAACATAAATACAGCAAACAGCTCCTGGATTGATAAATGTATTTGCTTTAGCTGGAATAACAGCCTCTAGATGCTTCCTTATACCCTGCAATGAGTTTCTGGATTCTGGATGAAGGTTTTTGGACCATTCCTCCTTGAAAAACATCTCCAGTTCAGTTAGGTTTGATGGTTTCTGAGCATTGATAGCCCGCTTCTAATCAACCCAGAGATTTTCAATGATATTCAGGTCTGGGGACTGGGATGGGCATTCCAGAACATTGTAACTTGTTCCTCTGCGTAAATGCCAGAGTGGATTTTGAGCAGTGTTTTGGGTCGTTGTCTTGTTGAAATATCCAGCCCCGGCGTAATTTCAACTTTGTGACTGATTTCTCTACATTATTCTCAAAAATCTGCGTATATTGAGTGGAATTCATGCGACCCTCAACTTTAACAAGATTCCCAGTACAGGCACTGGCCACACAGCCCCACAGCATGATAGAACCTCCACCAAACTTTACTGTGGATAACAAGTGTTTGTCTTGGAATGCTGTGTTCTTTTGCCACTATGCATAATGCCCCTTGTCATGACCAAATAACTCTATCTTTGTTTCATCAGTCCACAGCATCTTCTTCCAAAATGAAGCTGGCTTGTCCAAATGTGCTTTTGCATACCACATTTGCATAGCACAGTCAAGTGACTGTTTGTGGTATATGTGCAGGAAAGTCTTCTTCCTCATCACTCTCCCATACAGCTTCTCCTTGTGCAAAGTGTGCTGAATTGTTGATTGATGCAAAGTTACACCATCTGCAGCAAGATGATGTTGTAGGTCTTTGGAGGTTGTCTGTTTTTTACCATTCTCACCAAGCTTTGCCTTTGCCTACAACATTTTACTTGACCTGCCACTTCTGGCCTTAACAAGAACTGTGCCTGTGGTCTTCCATTTCCCAACTATGTTCATATATTGTGCAGTATATGATGGTGGTAGGGGCCCACATCAATAATTTTTCAGGGGGCCCCAAATCCTCTAGCTAAGGCCCTGATCACACCCCCTAGATCGACTTTACGACATTCGTCCAACACTTCCACAGATGGAGCCGCAATGAACGACGAGACCAGTGAAGTAGTCATCAGGAAATAACAAATACCACAATACACAAATACCACAACCACAGAACACAACTATGCTATGCTATGCCACAGACAATGGGCCCATAAATATCCTGACCGAGCCCCCAATTGTTACAAACTGCCCAGTAGCTCATTAAAACCAGACAGATTGTAACCGCCCGTTAGCAACAGCTCACACAGAAGGAGCCGTGGGACTCGGAACAATGGGAACATATATGTTTCAGAACACAAGAACATATATATTTCCATATATATAAGAGATTACAATACAGGGAGTACCACTATATGGGTACAGGCAAGGGAATGCTAGATAACACTAACATCCCTATATAATACATATATGTATACATATCCCTTGTGATCTTACCAGCTTAGAAGGGCAGTGTGAATGTTTTTAATTAAAACAAAGAACAAAGACACTGCACTTCCCTAAACCCCTAATATGCCTACTGTGCTCCAAACGAACTCTTCCCCTACCTGCTACAATATCCCAGTTGATTACCGCGCGCGTCTAACTGGTGTAGATAACAGGGGAGTTACCTACGATAGAATGTACACCCCAGGGTATCTACCTAATCTCTACTCAGCGATTGCGGGCCCAAGCCGGGTGGCACCGCAACCCTGGTGCCTTTAGTTACCTTTGAAGAGTCATGTTCACTCATTCAAATAAAGAGCATTTTTCCATGTCTGTGGAATTCGTTGTTTCTCAATTTTTAAAACATTTCCATAAAAAGCTATTATACAAATGTAGGCTGGCAAGGCAGGCATGTCTCGTTGTTCCTTATCGTTTACATGCTTATCTAAAATAAACGATGGATGTAAATGGACATGCGCACTAGCAACAGTTTGTGTTGTCATAGCAACCGGTAGCAACACTGCACGTTCATGAGAACAAGTATAGTTGTTTCTCTTAATACATCCAATGGTGTACGTGGCGAACCCATTAACTCTCCGTTTCATTGTCTAAAAATATTAATGTCAAACATTGTTTTTTTGTTGCTCTTTATCGTTTACATGCTTATCTAAATAAACTATGGATGTAAATGGACATGCGCACTAGTAAAGTTTGTTTGTGTTGTCGTAGCAACCGGAAACAACACTGCACATTCATTAGATTCTTACAAGTATAGTTTAATATAATCCAATGGTATACTACATGGTGAACTCATGAACTCGCCGTTTCATTGTCTAAACATATTCACTAACCTCAAACATTATGTTTTCGTTGTTCCTTATCGTTTACATGCTTATCTAAATAACCAACCTACATTATTAACGTTAGTTACTGTAGCTAGCTACCTTGTTAAGATGTCAGCAAAAAAGCTAGCGAACTATACGTTGCTTCGAACATGAGCAATAATAATAATTAATAATAATGATAATCAAAAATAAGGGTCGAAACATGTTAGATAATTACCATTCTTCTGGAACATAACCTTTGTCATCTCTTCTGAACCCAATATAGAATCGCAAAGCCAGTAGGTCTGTTGTTCATGTGTCAGTCTGCCTCTGTCCGAAAAGAGCTTCAAGTAACAGTTCTGCAGGTGATTTGTCGCCATGTGCCACAATACTAACGTTGACTTTAAAGATAAAAATCGGTGTAATGTTAATTTTCATTTGATTTCCAATGTAATTGATAAGTAGTCTGCGCCACCGGTAGATACTGTACGTAGCTAGCGTTGCTTACAACAAGAGCTAACATCAATAACAACGGTCGGAACATGTTAGATGAGTACCATTCTTCTGGAACACAACCTCTGTCCATAGTTATCCAGACAAGCAACTATGTCTTCTTCTGATCCCAATATAGGATCACAAAGCCAGCAGAAACATTTGCAGAAAGATGATGTAGTCCAGTGACAGTATATGAAGTATAGTCCGCCATTGTATTTGCTATGATTGAAGTTGGCGCTACCGTTTCTGGGAAAGCTATGACGTATGACGACGTACACAGTGACGTAACGACGTCGTTCTCTGGGCTCTCTAGTGTTTGGAAAAACAAACAGGTTCTGAGAAGGTTCGCAAGTTGAACCAATTGTGAACCAGCACCAGTTCTGAATCAGAGCCAGCTTTGTATAGGACCCATCTATAAACTATAAATATCTGACTTCCTGTTGGTCGGAGCTAATTACTGTAAATTACAAAGTTGGGCATTCCATCTCAATAAGCCCACAAAAACATATGCACACTTATAAAATTATATATAAATTACTTGTATATGAAATAAATAATAATATTAATAATAATGCAACCTCCTCAATTTTAACCATATAATTAGAATGAAAACATACCATTAGGGTCTATTATTATTAATATTACTAGAGGGTAGGGCACTCTAACATTTCCAGTTAATGGGATAGATGCTGTGGCAGTCTCCAGTTCATTTAGTTGTTTCCTCCCCTGTACATGACGTTTGCAATCTAAACAGAAGGGCTGGGTATGCATTATAATCTATCCTGCAAATATTTATTAAATATTAAGTATGCCTTTTCATTCAGCATCAGTAGCACCTCCCTCTGTCAGCTAAGACTTGCTGCACTAAGGTGAAACATTGCTGTACATAAAGTGCTGCATACCTTCCAACCTTGAGAAATGTTTATGAGTACCAACTCAGCGCGGACACAGCGTTTCACAGCGGTGAACAGCATTTGGGAAGTGGGCATTCCACCATCTCAATAACCCACAAAAAACAACATATGCACACTTATAGAATTACTTGTATAAATTTACGGTGGCCGGGAAGTGCAAAACAACATTACAAAGTGTGAAACACTTTTACAAAGCTTGAGACAAATTTACATTTTGGAAAACATTTTTACCTATCATAAAACACAATTACATGGGCAAAACACTTACCAAGGATGAAACAAATTTACATTCACAAAAAACAAATTAACAAGACGCGAAACACTTTTACTAGAGCTGAGACAAATTTACAAGTATCAAAACACTTTTACAAGTCCCAAAACAAATTAACAAATGACAGATTCTTTACGGAAAGGGAATGTACCACATACCGGAAGTGATAAGGTGAAAGGGGTTGTTGGTGGTGAGCGCGGTCAATTTGTGTTGTCGTTGTGGAGTAAATTGCGTAAATTAAGTTTATGGTGACCGAACATGGACTGCGGCTGAGAGATGTGTTGCGGCAAACACATGAACAGAGTTAAGTGATTTAATATCGTATTCACAGATATATTTATCTTTTTATATTAAATGAATAGCCTTTGGACACCAAATGTGCATGTCTCATCAATGACCCACGTATGAGTTGTTTAATTTTGAGGAAGCTAATAAAAAAAATGAACATGAACGACATTACATTCAGATTTGTCTAACAAACATTTCCATGCCTTTTGGAAACTAGTGGAACCTGCAGTCCACACCAAGATGGTGCGGATCACCAACGCCAATCTGCATCTGCCAGCAGCTCTGAGTTCCCTCAACCAACAACGGTATGCATGTGTACAATAATTATAATGCAGATCTTTTACTTTCATAAAAGTAGTCATACTACAGTGTAGAAACGTCAGTGGTGGACAAAGGAGTCAGATCCTTTATTTAAGTAAAAGCACTAATTCCACGCTGTAAAAATACTGTTAACAATTAAATTGTACTTGAGTAAATGTACCGAGTTACATCTCACCACAGTGAATAACAGTATCTAGGCCTAACACTTGTTTATTTTCACAGAAACATCAACCCATAGAGCTGCTGCTGTTCCTCATGCATCTGTCAATGGGCCTGCCTCTCAGGGATCTAGCATAATGTTTTGACTTTCACAACACCACAGCCAGCAGGAATATTGCCACCTGGACACATTTCCTATACAACCTGCTTGGAAGCCAACGTCTGTGGATCCCAAGTGAAACTGTCAGAGCTCAACTTCCACCAGAGTTTTCAGCTTTCCCTGACACACAATTGATGCTTGACTGCACTGAAATATTTTGCCAGACTCCATCCTCTGTCTTGTTGCAGTGTGAGGTGTTTTCCACATGCAAATCTCATGCTACATTGAAGGCCATAATTGGCATGGCACCCAATGGTGCCATTATATTTGTGTCTGGTCTGTATGCAGGATCCATGAGTGACCATGAGATCTTCAAGCTGTCTGGCATCGCAAACCAACTCACACCGGACATTGCAATTATGGTTAACAATCTGGCTCCGTGCAACGTTTACCTGCCTGCTTTTCAAGAAACACCCAAATGAGTAGAGGATGTAATGCAGACTCAATCCATTGCATGTCTCAGGGTCCATGTGGAGAGGTGCATCAGGAGGGTAAAAGAGAACAAACCTTTCGACTGAGAAATACCACTATGTGTGTTTGGAGAAGTTAGTAAATGTGGTCAACTACCAGTATGGACCACTGGTGAAGGGATGGGCAACTCGACAATGAAAAACTCTGGACTCATGTATTAATGACATTTCACTTTTTGCTTATTAATAGTTTCTAATGAATGCATTTCTAAATTTAATAATTTCTTGTAAAATTTCTATTGCATATTCTATAGTTATGTTAAACATTTACTTACCAGAATTGATTCATTAAACAGCCTTTTGTTGACATAGCTTTTACATTATACATTATAGAAAATTATTATTTGAACATAAACTGTACAAAAGCCCCTTCTCCGCAACTGGTGATGTGATGGGCAGTTACACTTTACAACTAAGGAACGTTTAGAGTTCTGCATTGTTTACACACCTGGTTCATAGCATGATAACATTAAAAAGAGACCACACATAAAAGCACATGTAAGGTAATATTTATTATTCATAACAGCAGTGATTCCTAATAAATAATATTGTGAATTATGATGCAATAAGTATAGTGGTTGTTCAAAGAAACAATGTAATGCAAAAAAAAAGATGGTATAAGGGTGCATAAGCGCATATGGTATGGGCAGCGTGCATGTTTTGGAAGGCACTATGAATGCTGAAAGTTATATAAAGTTTTTAGAGCAAAATATTCTCCCTCCAGAAAACATATTTTTCAGGGAAGCCTTGTGCATTTCAGCAGGACAATGCAAAATCACATACTGCAACTATTAAACATTGAAAGTATTTTAGTCTTTATTTTGTTCAAATTTATAAAAAAACATCCCAACTTTTCCAGAATTCAGGATGTACATAGGACAATACATATTATATTACACCTTCAGTGATCTTGAACTGCTTCGGCTTAGTGGGAATGAACACCATGCCACTCACTCTGCCTGGTTTCACACCCTATTAATTACACAAATTGTCAAATAATTTAAAATGGTTGTTGATGCAACATACTAGATCAGCTCTTCACATGTGAAAAACGACTATAGTAAAGTACTTTAATTAATTTGTTGTGGTAATATATCAACTATAGTAATAAACAAATTACTTTACCCAATACTGTACTAAGTTTTCTACAACTATAAGGTATATTATACACTAAAGTTTACTGTAGTAAAAACTAAAGTATACTACAGTATTTATTAGTTTATTAATTCACTATAGTTAACACTACAGTATGCTGTACTATTTATTAACAAAGTGTTGTAAAAACGAATATATTCAGTATGATACAATTTACTTTAGAGAAATAGTATATATTTTTTCATGTGGTCGTGAACACATACTTACCATGGTTGTTGGCATGTGTCAGCGCAGCGAAGGATGGGGGGTACAGCAGCCAGGTTCAACATTGTGGTTGCAGAGTGCTGTTCCAGCCACACAGGACAACTCTGCCACTGAAATGTCCACTGGTGAGCAATCCTCAAAAACAATATAGACAGTAAAACAAAATGTCTGTCATTTCAAATTCAGGACACTACTTAAATAAAACACAGGAAATGAGAATGCTGAGAGCAGGCTGATCAGCTACATGTAAGAAGTAGTTATGGGAAATTGGGAACAGGCTCAATCATGTCAGGTTATCAGTGGCATCATACACAATACTGTAATCTAAGGACATCCAAATAGATAAGCCTTCATCACCAGTCTCAATGTACTCTCTTTCATATAGTGTTAGTAAAACAGTTAACATTGAACACACAGTAAATAACCACAGCCATCAAAACCATTTTCTGGCGTTTCCATGAAAGCTACTGAGGTTTAGGTCTTTCATTTGTCATTTTTAACACAGAGTTGCAAAACGAAGAGAAATACAGTATATAACTTAGCCCTTTTGTGTCAGCTAGCTTATTTAAATCCTAACTTACAGGTTACCTCCACTACCCACATCAAAACCACAGAACATTAACCTGATTGAGTTTGATGTTCTGATGAACACTTCGTATTTCTACTCTGAGTCTCATGAGGCTTCTCGCTCTTTCTCATCAACCTGTAACAGGCAGCCCTGAGGCTCACTCTCCCTGATGAATCTTTGTTTAACAATGTGGGGAATTGGACATCATTCATGTTATACATACACTTAATCATACACCATCAAAACACTACACTGGATCAAATAACCTGTCATGTTGTCAAAGTTAGACAGTAACGTTAATTAGAGCTAACGTTTGCTAGCTTGCCAGTCAGCTAGCTGTTGTATAACTTACCTTCATAGTTGTCGATGTAACTAGATATATACATCTTGAACCCTTTTTCACTTTAACTCCTCTGGGCTAAGATTGCCGCTTGTACTAGCCGGTGTACATCGCTGATGGTAATCTTCGGTAGGTCTTGGAGCCATCTTGAGTTGAACAGTGCAATCCTTCCTATCGTCTCTTGTATATCGGGACCGGAATAAAGCTTTTTTTTTTTTTTTTTTTTTTTTTTTTTTTTTTTTTTTTTTTTTATTTAGTATTAACAATAAATACAACAACATCTGTTTATGCCAGGGTTGGTACACAAAATACACTACTAAAACAGAAATACAAGACAAAAAATAACCATAAAAAAAAATAAAAAAATAAGACAAGACCAAATTACATAAAAGGATGCAAATTAAACATATTTAGAGAGTACACGATCGGTCTTAATAGCCTTTCTATTTTTAAGACCTCTTACAGTGGCGTGATATTGTTTTAGCTCTGCTAAAAGGTGTGCAAAAATTGGTTTGGACTCTGCCCATTTCTTCTTATGAATATGGAATTTTCCTAAGAC
>JACXGM010001870.1:0-50798 GCA_016801145.1 Umbra pygmaea | reverse complement strand
GTGACCTGTGGGTATTTGATATAACTGAGATCAATGTGTGACCTGTGGGTATTTGATATAACTGAGATCAATGTGTGACCTGTGGGTATTTGATATAACTGAGATCAATGTGTGACCTGTGGGTATTTGATATAACTGAGATCAATGTGTGACCTGTGGGTATTTGATATAACTGAGATCAATGTGTGACCTGTGGGTACCACCTGCCTTCTTTCCTCCTCAGTTGTACTCTACTTTGAAAGAAGGGAACCCTCCCTGGGAGGTGACAGAGGCTGTTCTTTTCATCATGGCGGCCATAGCCAAGAGTGTAGACCCGTGAGTCTCCCCTGTATCTTAATCTCTGCCAAAACATGTGTAAGCTGTACGTCTGTTTGTTCTTCTGATTTTTATCCCAGGGTGATTTGTGAACCGGGCCTTGAATTAACACCTTTCAAACACGGGTACATTTTGTCATTCGTGGGTAGATAATTTTTTATAATCAAACACTGCTAATTGGATATTCAATATTTCGCTTTGTAAGGTTAAAATCCTTTCCTCTGGTGACAGAGTTTTATGTCGCAGTCTAAGACCCCGACTCTAGACCACACCTGCCCCTAGAGAGGGAGGTTCAATCCCCGGCCCAGCCGCTGTCCTTTCAGTCCCCCCCTGCATCCCGTCGACCTCTGCCTCCTATTGTTATATCATAAAAAAATAAACAAAATACCCCAAAAAGGAGTTCTGCCCTCTGTGTTTTTTTATCAAGTGAATTGACGTAGCCTTTTGCGTGACAGATGAGTAACATTTGGTTCCCTGGAGCAGGGAGAACAACCCGACCCTGACGGAGGTGCTGGAGCAGGTGGTGATGCTGCCCGAGACGGTCCACATCGCTGTGCGCTACACCAGCATCCAGCTGGTGGGGGAGATGAGCGAGGTCGTTGACCGCAACCCTCGCTTTTTAGGTAAGATTAGTGTTCGTCTTACGGTCACAGCTTTTCAGGCCAGTGTTTCTGGGCACCGTCCAATACAATGTCACGGATGTGATGTGTGTTGAAGTCCTGATCAGGGTGGGAAATTGGCACTAGCCAAATGTGGTGGGTAACTTTGCTTAATCTACCAGCCACTGGGGTGAGCATATTGTAAGGTATAGTTTTTTATTTGTTAATAATTAAAACATTACTTGTCTTGGATAGGATGTTTGTAAAGAAATGCAGATGCTTACTTATAAGCAGATGCACTGTTGTCGAGATTCATATTTGATTGGTTGATCACGAAGTCTGTGATCATTCAGACTGAGCTGCAGTAGAGAAGAAGGTACGATAGTTGGTCCCCAGATTAAAAGGCCTGCTGCCGGGTCAGAAGCAGTAGCCTCAAGTGAATTTAGAAAATATTGAGGATAAAATGTGTATAATAATAGAAATACAATATGATCATATAATGTCATTATCTGTGATCGGAGCAAGTAACCATGTCACTCACACAACGAAGAATGCTAACGTCTCAATTAGATGATTCTGTCGTCATTTTAACCAGCGGATCTTCCACGTGCACACCCACGCACCACAAAAGTAATGGATGGCAATTATTCACTATTTTCAAGGATTTATGTTCGACATCTCGTGCAGATATTATTGACTCCACCCTTAATCAGCTATTTTATTTCAACACAATATTATTTCTTTATTTGATGTTGTATTTGGTTCCATTGCAGAGGAATCATGAACTTGCACTTTAGATGGGAGCAAAATTATTTTATTAGTACTTCCAGACATGTTTTCCAAACAGAGTATTAGAATATGACATTTATTGTAAATGTTGATTCTACAAATATTGTGGCATATGTTTGGTGTTAAAACTAGGGGTGTAACTGTTCGCCTAACTCGCGGTATGGCACATTGGTTTATGGGACATGGTTTTTGTACATATTACAGCACAGTACAAAAATGATTGATAACAGTTTCTAAAGATCAGTTTTTAGTTTAGTTGGCAAAAGACAGGCATATATCCACAGCTATAAACATACCTATCCATTGCCTGATAAGATTCTGCTGATAAGGGCTGCTTAAATAGTGGGGACACATTTGATTTGTTAGTCTGCAGTGCAATAAGCAGGTTTTTCAAATTATACGAAAATGACACATACCGTAACTCTGCAGTACATGTGCGTATTGAACCGCATGGGGCTTACTGACTGATTCAATAACGTACCGTGTACTGTTGCATCCCTAGTTAAAAAAAATGTTTTGCAAGTTCTCTCAGACTTGTCTTCACAGCATGTCACTTTATTAATTTGCCTATATTAATAAAATATGTATTCATAAGAAATGTAATATATTGAATCAATTCAGAAGATGCTCGCATATCGTTTATAGTTTAATACGAACCTGACTGTTCAAAAGACAGATTTACATTTATCTTTAATTTATTATGTTAACCAAAAATGTTGCACTATGCATTACAGCTGGTTACTTTTGCTCTCTCATTCAACCCCTGCTGTTTCACTTAAGCAGGACAACTTATTTTAGACCACATCATTTGTGCAAATAGCATTTACTCCTACGTTTTTATGTCTTGTAATCTGCCAATCGGAAAACATTGGATTAGTAATAATAAGCATTTAGCTCCTAAGTACACGAATGCTTAGTAAGCACATTTACCAATGCACCGTACATCTAAAACCATGGTCAAGCAATCAACCCGCCTGTGTCTTTATTGACAGTTGAATCAGCCGATTGATCATTCAGTATTCCCCATTGTGAGACATGAGAATCACTAGTTTACAGCAATCTGTCCTGGGCGGAGTCTGTATTATATATATCTTGTGCTGGTGGGGGTTCCCGTTTTCGCAAACTGGAATGCCCCAGAACACATATTCCACAGCGTTCAAATTCATTATTACAACATTCACGGTTAAAGAGCAACTTTCAGGTTGGACACCTCAATATAGAATAGTGTACAGTAATGAAAAACAACTAGATTGGAGAAATGCATATCTGCCAAAAACGATATTTAGAGAAAATTGTAATTAACAATAACATCTACATCTATAAATCACAGATCGGAAGTGACATAACGCAAGGTAGTCTGTCAAATTCATGCTTAAATTACGGATGAAAACGAAAGTGAAACTAAGCTGATACGATTACGGCTACTGTAAAACTTTCTCTATACGTACTACCAGCACATCCGGGAACTTCACTGTTAATTTCATCACCGCCCCTTAATGGGGGAAGATTAACTAGACAGGTCAATACAGAAAGTCGTGTTTCTACAATTTCTTACGCTATTTCATCACTAAATTCACTTCTGAGAACATTTGATGCGAGAAATCCACTGTGTAGATTTCAAATATTGGCATTTTAACGAAAATATATGGCGAATCGAAAATGTGCTCAAACGTTTTCGGAAGTGAGTGTCATAAGCACAAGCGCCTGCGGGTGTAGTTTAGCTAGCGAGCCAACCCTGTTTTATACCTTAACATTTATATCTACTTGACCACTATTGAAGTGCTGATTTAAGTCAACTTTATAAGATAATATACGTACATAGTCAGGGACAAACGCTAAAATAGCATATTGCCGTTCTGAAAAAGCCTGGCTGTTATCTTCAATCGTTATGTTTGGGTACTGCAGACAGCATCTGTGCCGGGGGTATTATTGCGCAATACCAGCTAGAACACATCGTCTCAAACTGTCAGCAGCGTTCTGTGGGCTTGTCACCTTGTGAGTTCATTCTTCCAAGAACAACTAGCAAGTCCGTTCTTTGCATTCTTGGTTTTGATAAACAGCCTCTGACTAGACTTCAATACAAAATAGCAGCACTAAACAACGTCCGTACTCAGCCGGCAGGCGTGAATAACATACGAAATCACTAATATGTCAAGTAATTATGTCCACCCTGCCTGCCATAGAGCATGAAAGATACATACACAAACTTAATTTGGTCAATTTAAAAACATGTCGCTTCATTCTGCCCATGTCAAATTGGTGTAACAACCCGACCCAGTGGCCAGAGGTGTCTTACTTGGATATTTACTCGTACCTCATCGAGTCACCAGGTGTTAAGCCAGTGAATGATTTTACTTCGTTTTTTTTAAGTAAACAGCTTTAAATGTATATATTATGTCTTTATATTTAGAGTACTGAGTACACTTTTCTGGACCGCAATACAAATAAACTGTAGCCTATGTTTAAGGTTGCATGTTTATAATCACAAGACACTGACGTTAGCTATGATTATGCCAATAAAAGTAAAATACTTACGTACCTATTTCCACCCATCCCCTGTTATCACCCCTTTACATGTCACTGAATATTAATTTCTTAGGCCTACCTGATATGAAATGTTGTCCACAAACATAAGTGTGTGGAGATAGTCTTCTCGATGGTACAGTACAGCTAGCTGCAGCCATAATTGCCTTCTTTCTGGATATTTCTTTTTACATTGCAAAATAATGCATGTTAAATTTGTTTTTTTCTAACATTTTGGTGCACCCAACCAAACAACAACTCTTTGGCATGTTGTAGTTGGTCCACTTTCTCGATCCGATACTGTATGCATACTGTCATTGACTGTTTGTTTTCCCCCATAAGTGGGCGTGAATCTGTTCAGAGGCATTCTATGACGTAGCGCCGGTTGTGCGTATATCTCGCGCTGTCTCTCACCACTGCTCTAACTACATCGACATCCGCAATAAGAGAGCAGAGCGCGAGCATGTATTTGCCTCCGCCTATGTCATATGATGCGTTGCTAGCCGGTTGGAGCCTGGCTTATTATGGGCACATTTTCATCAAAATCCTGCTTTATGTTTTGTGTAACATAGCAGTTCTTACTTGTGTGTTTTTAAAAGACTACTTCCCAAAACATTAACAATTTATTCAGATATCAATTTAACCTGCAAGTTGCTCTTTAAGGTTAGGCAATGAGGTTACTAACCAACGCACTCTCACTGCTATTTGTGATATAGTCACGCAATTTTAATCGGATTCGTGTACACGGACACGATTTTCTCGTTTTTTTTCGTGTCTCTCAGGACGTTTCAAAACTAATGTTTTTCAATTGGAAGCATCATGACGTAAAATGTGTTCTTCATATATTTAACATGGGCTTAACAGCAAGGTTTCAGAGTGGTTATGGTTAGCTGTTAATTTAATGACAGAAAGTAAAAATCATATTTTAGATATACAAGATTTCATTGAGTGGTTAGGGTAAGGGCTTGGGTAAGGCTTATTGTTCATTAAATGAGAGAAAGTAAATATCGTATTTTACATGGCTCAGATGTCCAAAGTCTCCCGCATTTTAAGACGCTCACATATTATACACAATATCCCGGAAATCAATTTTTTTGTTTGAAGAAAATCAATGTCTAGGAAATTGTATATAATTTGCGGGAGTTAGAAGGCCCCGATTACAATGCGGTGAACTCAGGACAGACTTGGGATGTTTGCATGGTTTGTGTAAGGTTTATGGTTAATTTAATGATACAAAGTAAATATTGCCTGTCTGCATCAAGCTGCAATGGAGAACTGGATTTGAACCCGCGATCACGATTGGTCGATGAAACGCTACCAGGAATGCCCAATGGACGTTCTTGTGTCATAACGGGAACACCCAAGCCACAGCTGAACCCTGCTCACATTTGCTCAAAGAACTGAAATAATGATATGCGTTATTCCTCTGTTTTGTTATTGCCACTGATTATTTAGGGAAATAACGATTGGGCAACAGAGTTGCACAAACATGAAGACAGAACACAATGTGGACAAAGTTAAATTTACCAAATTACACAATTCACTTCTGTTTCAGAGATTACGTTTTCAGTGATTTTCTCCGCGCACTGCGCAGAAATTAAGAGGGGAGAGCATGTTTGATTTTGGAGGATCAGACTTTTCGGATAACCCTGTTAACAATAAGTTGGAACTTGAAAATGGAAATGGCTAAGACACCCGTGTTTTCAGAATGATAATATTTTGTTTTCTGCGTTTTCATTTTTCTGTGTAAAAAAGGCAAAATCTTGGTTAACGTGACCTTTGTGATGGTATTGTGATTAGATGTTCCAAACATTGCTCAATATTTCTGCTGACAACAGAGGAACAATTTTCAACTTAAAGTTCTCAAAAGATAAATCTCGTTTTAAACTTTTAAATTTTCATCAAACTTGAGTTTTGGTGTGGATTAAGCAAACTACCACAAATAATATTGCTATGTTGTCCAAATGAGACGTCTCTAAAAACAAGCCTTACGATATGTAGTTCAAACAAGTCACTGTAGGAGTTTCTGTGCGTTTGCTGAGTGTCCCCGTGTTTTAAAGCCCATCACCATTTCCTTTTCATTCCCTTTTTCTTCCTGTGTTACCTGCCTGTGTCACCGTGTTCTGAATGTGTGCCTCTGTCCTGCTGTGTCACTTCTCCACCTTCCTCTCCGTCTCTGTGGGCTGTATACTGGATGTGTGTATGACCTTAGCGCCCGTCTTTGTCGCAGACCCTGTGCTGAACTACCTGATGAAAGGCCTCAGGGAGAAGCCCCTGGCTTCTGTAGCTGCCAAGGCCATCCACAACATCTGCTCGGTGTGTCGGGACCACATGGCCCAGCACTTCCAGGGCCTGTTGGACATCGCCCGAGCCCTGGACTCCTTCGCCCTGTCCACAGAAGCTGCCGTAGGTCTCCTCAAAGGTAATGCTGTGCGAACCTTACTTCCACTTATCCTTTTGCACTTTGCTTTCTCTGACGTACTAATGGGTTGATGGTTCAGTTGTTTGTGTGCTAGTCCTATGTGGTTGTGTTGTACTAGCATGGTAACGCGTCTGTTGGCCCGCAGGCACAGCCCTGGTCCTGGCTCGCCTTCCCCTGGATAAAATCGCTGAGTGTTTGAGTGACCTGTGTGCGGTGCAGGTCATGGCCCTCAAAAAGGTCTGCGTTTGATTTAGCTGTGCCGGTTCATTTTCAGATAGAAGTGTACATTTTGGTATCATGGTTTTTATATGAGATGCTAACAGGTTGGTTGATCTCCAGCTTCTCGCTCAGAACCCCGGTAACGGCAAAGCAGCTGACCCCACCGTCTGGCTGGACAGACTCGCAGTCATCTTCCGGTATGCTTATCAAAATGTAACAAATCACTGTAACCAGGCGGAAAAGGTCACAATCCATCTGATGTACTTAAATTGATTGGATGACTTATTTTCCTTCCCCAGACACACAAACCCCATTGTAGAGAATGGACAGACACACCCATGTCAGAAAGTCATCCAGGAGGTAAAGCAGTTGGTTGTTTTTCCAGCCTCAACATTCTTTGCTATTTGTATAATTTGTGAAAAAGCAGATATTGATTCCCTGCATACTGGTTGCCTTGTTGAAACCATAGATTGGACTGAGTTCAGTTGTTTTGGTAGACATATGGGACAAGACGTGATAAAAATAAAGTCAATTTGACTGCCAACAATTTTTGGTTTCTCTGTTCCTTGTAGATCTGGCCAGTCCTGTCCGAGACTCTGAACACACACCAGGGAGACAACCGCATCGTGGAGCGTTGCTGCCGCTGTTTGCGATTCGCTGTGCGCTGTGTGGGAAAAGGATCCGCCTCTTTACTACAGCCTCTTGTCACACAGGTGGGAGTTCCCGTCTTAGTGACAAAACAAAAGGGTGTAATGAGAAATTGATTGAACTGATGTGATAATAGAGAACAGTAAAGGATATTACTAGCTCAGTAAGAATGGTGAGGGCCCTTAGTGTGAAGCTGATGTTTGTCGTCTTTCAGATGGTTAGTGTGTACCAGGTGTATCCGCACTCCTGCTTCCTCTATTTGGGCAGCATCCTGGTGGATGAATACGGCATGGAAGAGGGCTGCCGACAGGGTCTACTGGACATGCTACAGGTAGGGCACGTTTGAAGTCCTGTAGGTACTTCTGGATGAGACTTCCCAAACTCTGCTTCTTCAGTATTGTTTTTGAGCTTTGTCCCTTCTCTGCCTACGCAGGCTCTGTGTATGCCCACCTTTCAGCTGTTGGAGCAGCCCAATGGTCTCCGTAACCATCCAGACACAGTAGACGACCTCTTCAGACTGGCGACTAGGTACTAAAAACTACAACTCTATCTAGGCACTCTGCTCCTCTAAATAATTGGATTGCCAAATTTTTGCTTTTACGTTTGCACAACACTGTTAATAACTTTTTATTTTACTAAAAACAGTCTCACACACAAATTTATTTATTTTATTTTACAATGAACAGGCTGAGGTGTTGCGTGTGACTATTGGATTCAATACGTTTCTTATAATTTAATCAAATTTATTGACCTCTTTCTATAGTCATGATAGTCTGGGGAGCCTTCTTTCTCTGTAGGACCTCCAAATATTTAGACCATTGAATATTGACTCACTGCTACATACAAAAGAGAAGCCAACAACTTCTAAAGATTTAATTGGCAAGCATACAGGAGGTTGAAATGGCTGCTAGTCTGTGTCTATTTGCTGCCCTTAGTGTGCTCTAAGTACCGTCTCTTATCAGGCAGGCCTAATAGTTTGCATCCTTAAGTGGAACTAAAGCAAGTTGTTTATATAGACCTGGTTTGTTCAGTGTGCCTTTAGTCTATGGAGGACTAAAGTGACAGCCTGTGGGTGTTACATTTCTGGTGCCACGGTAAAACAGGCTCCTCTAGATCTGCAAGAATTCCGATCCTATAAGTGTCTTAGTATGCTTGGCAGGAATGGAAAAGTCTACCTGTGGATTACAGTGTTTTAAAAGGAAATTTTCTGACACCACCGACCCCCTCGAACAATTCAGATGGTTGTTAGAGATAATCAGTGATAATTCTAGGTGTTTTGATTAGTTGTACGCATTTTAAATGTTACGTTTTGTAAATGAGTCTGTGCTTTTCTGACCATGTGCTCTGGTCTGGCCCCTGCAGGTTTGTTCAGCGTAGTCCCGTCACCCTGCTCAGCAGCGGGATCATCGTCCACATCATCCAGTGTGCCATCGCCGCCACCACGCTCGACCACCGGGACGCCAACTGCAGCGTCATGAAGTTTGTCAGAGACCTCATCCACACAGGCATCAGCAACGACGTAAGTCCCCCACCAACGCACCGTCAGTGTTGCTGTTTCAACAAGTCGTTTGTTGCCCCTATATTGTGGTCAGACCAAAGTCAACACTCTGCAGTCACACTTATGTTGTTTTTGCAGCACGAGGATGACTTTGAAGTACGGAAGCAGCTGATAGGCCAAGCCATGGAGCAGCACGGGCAGCAGTTGGTCACCCAGCTCATGCACACATGCTGCTTCTGCCTGCCACCGTACACCCTCCCCGACGTGGCTGAGGTCCTGTGGGAGATAATGGTGTTCAACAGGCCGGTAAGACAAAGATACTCTTACATCTTTCAAGCTTGACAGTACTTGTGCCCACAGACACAGTACACACAGACGCCCATATGCGTTTGATGTATGCACAAAGACACTCTGGGATCTTAAAATGGTTCTCGATGTCATACCATCAGATGGCGGTATGGTCTTTAAACAGGGACCACTGTATATTCACTCTTCTTCCAGACAGAGTTGTAAAAAGTACAAAAAAGTACTTTTCTGGGTTTGGCAGAGTTCACGAGATTTCTGAAATTCCTAATTAAGACAAATGATCAGATAAAAGGATTTCATAACTAACCAGTGATCTATGAAATTAATTGGAGTAAACATTATTAATGATGGTAACTAGTTAGTTGTGTACTCTCAAACTGGAAATTTGTTTTAATTAGGAACCAGCTGTGTACTTTTACTTTGTACAACTCTGCTTCTAGTGAAGTGAATGTGACAGGAAATTCACTCTTGACAATGGCCAATACCATTTGAATGTTTCCTCTAAATTCTTATGAATGATCTTGAAAGTTGTGTAAATTATGGCACGTGTTTAGTGAAAACTGAGGCTGTAACCACAAAGTTTTTCAGTTTTACACTGTAGGCTAATGTGGTTATTAAAGAATAATGTATGCCAAACAAACCAGATTCAGTGCTTACATAGATGCCATGAAACTTTAAAAACAGACTTGATGTGAATTCATGATTTTTTATGCTTTAAAACCATGGGATGAACAGGTGACAGTAAATTTGATTGTATGATGCAAAAAATAAAATAATTTGTAAATTATATTAAGAATTAAATGTGGTTTGTTGCACTGAAGGGCTTAATATTACAACAACAAATTCTGAGGAAGTTGGGACAGTATGCAAAATGCACAAAAAACATTTAAGATCCAATATTAATACTTTTAATTTATTTTGATATATATATATATTTTTTTAAATCTGACTCAACATTCACCAAAAAAGTTTGGACAGTCAACTGTTTACGACTGTGTAACATCACATTTTCTTTTATTAGCAATTAAGCATTTGGGCACTGAAGACACCAGGGCCCGGTTCCCCAAAACGTTCTTATCGCTAAGTAGTTCTTAACCTATTCCTAAACCTCTTTCTTAACCTTATGGCACGGTTCCCGAAACGTTTGTACGCTAAGTATATCTTCTTAGTCAAAAGTCACACTTTCGTAAGGTTGGTCTGGACCATTCGTAAGTTCTCTCTTAGCGTTGTTTGAGCTCAAGCCGCTAGTCGCCGCTACTACAACAATGATTTTATGGACATTTTATAACTATAGTAAAATATGTTCGCAATGGATACAGGCCTATTTAGGAAATTGACTTTATTTGGTATCAGAACTAATATGTGGTAATTGGCCTAGGCTATTTTGTAATGTAATTAAACCGTTTAAATTAGCAATCATATTTGATCATTAAAGTCTGGGAAACAATTTGGCTCTAAATGGCTAAGATCTATAAATAGGTAAGCATGGTGTCCAGTAAGCAACCAACTATGGCATTGATCCAACGTGTCCTTGTATTGAATCAAAGACGTCTCAGAGTCCGCGGCCATGTAATTTGTTTTATTCTGCAAAACTTTTGACATTTTGCCTGACGTGGCTATATTAAAAAAATGTCGCCTCCCAAGACAAGTCATTATGGAGCTGCTGGACCTTCTCCGACCTGCGCTTGCCAGGCTAACGCGGCGGAATTTTGCTTTAAGCCCTGAAGTCCAGCTGCTTGCAGCGCTAAGGTTTTTTGCTACAGGGAGCTTCATTGAGGTCGTGGCAGAGCCTACAATGTTGCACACATTCGCACCTGCAACGTTGTCGAGTGTGCAATTGGAATCTGGAAGCTGCGCAATTCGGTGCCTGCACAATTCGGCAGGAGGACTGCGCATGAAGCCTCACAACTCTAGCGCAGTTACGTGGCAACGGCCATACTCCATAACATGGCTGTGCGAGGAGGCGCAACTATTCCGGAGGGGAGGAGGTGGAAGCGGATGAGGAGGAAGATGGAGAGGGAGAAGTTGAGGTCCTCCATCCTCCACAGAGGGCTGCCCTGCACGCTGCAGGGGTTGAGTCAAGGCAGCTTTTGATTGCAAATGTTTTTGATTTATTTTCTTCTTGGAATATCTTGCTGAGCTAGCTATCATCCATGATTGAATGGACTTTTCTTTTGATTCGTATTACGATGAAATGTTTATTTTTTTGGAAAATAAATGGTATTTTCAAACCTTGCATCCATTAAATGTTCTGTGTGTGATTCTAATCCTTTAAACCTTTACTCTGTCATGCCATTGTGTCCATTCCAAAAGTGCTCTATGCAACGCCAATCATTGACATGCTTCTCTTAAGGTTGGCGAAGGAGCCTACACCTTAGAATTTCTCAGTCAAAAGTTGACATATGCCCAAATTAGCACGTCACATTGCTGATTCATCTTCATTAATTTATTGGGAATTGAACGCAGGTCATATGGTTGTCAGAGGATTCCCTTTCTGCTGCTTTGCCTCATGCATAGCTTATGCGTAGCCTTACACGTCGTCAAAGACACATAATGTACATTATGAACATAATTTCCTTGTGGATAATTAAGGTATCTCATAGAGCAAGATTTTATGCGTAGGTTTACAATGCCAATAGAGAATCAGTTGTTGACTCATTAAGGATGACAGAATGACATACAATGTTGTTGATGATCAAGTATTTTTAATGAAAATGCGCTTACAAACACACAGACACGGTCACTGGTGTGACTGTTGCTCAGCAACTATAAAGAAAAACCCATACCAAAATCAGATTACGAACTGTAAACCAAAAAATACACATTACTGACAATTTGACAATTGAATTAGTAGTCTATATTTTACTGAACTTAAACTATACTAAAATAAATGTTACTGGAATAATTTGAGGAATGTTTCATTTACATAGAACGTGTTGTCTGTCTTAACGCCGTATGCACCTTCGCGGTGAAGTGAAAAATCGATTCCTGAGCAATCGATGCAAACTAATTCAGCACCTTTCCTTGGGACAGCGCCTTTGTAATGTCGCACTTAAGATTCAGCGGTTAAGAAGCTTCCTAAGGGAGACTTCGGGGAACACACTTACAAACATAAACAACTTCTGTAAGATATATCTTTTAGTCTTCTTAGCGGGCTAAGAGTGAACGTTATCGGGGAACCGGGCCCAGTTGGTTATGTTTTGCAAGCAGAATTTAGTACGGGGCCTTTAGACTTTGCGCTTTATAATGGACTTTGTGCTTCACTAACTGCTTTCACAAACGTATGCTTAAAATCTGCATCAGGTCCAGGGTTGTGTCTAGGGCTGCAACAACAAATCGATGAAATCGATAAAAATCGATTATTAAAATTGTTGGCAACACATTTCATTATCGATTCGTTAGGTCTATGTGGCTGCTCTCTGTGTGGTGGAGCTACGTCACTTTAAGAAAAAACATTTTAAACTGTCTGACCGAAATCTTCGACATTATGGCAGAACTTCACTTTAAATTCAACAAAAACAGTTTTACGTGCAAACTCTGTAAAACATAAATGGAATGGCACCGGAGCACGCTTGTAATGAGGGAGCACTTGAAAACAGGTTATAGCGATAAGCGAAGGGCACTCAACAGCAGGGTAAGTTACTATAAGCATGCATTGCGTTGTTAAATTAGGAATATTTCCTCCCACAGCAGGTAGTACTTATTTATCAAATAGTAGTTTGGTTGCGATCCAGCTTATTAAATCAAATCCGCTTCAACATTGCACAACAAGTGTGTTTAACTAGCTGTCTAATTAATGTTTTGTGGTAGAACAGACGCGGTAGAGCTAACGTTAATCTAGCAAGCACATTTAACACTACCCATTAGTGCAAAAGTGAACAAACAGAAAGAGTTATAGTGCAAAACTAATTTAAAACACAAACCAGATCGTACTATTACAGTATTACAACAACAACATATGCTAACCTTGTACCTCTTCGGAGGATGCTAGTTTGTTAAACTATGTGATTTACATTTATCGTTTTTCCAACTACTGTCGCACACAGTGGAAACTCAAGTCTGTTTCAAAATAAAAGTCATACTAAATTCAAAACAGTAAATAAGTCAAAATAAGCTTAAACAGGTAAAATACATAAAGCAACAAATTTACTAGGCTATTCAACAGGCCTATCTCGTTTTTAGGACTAAGGTTATTTACAACAATGTTCTAAAATAGCTGTTTCTATAATTGTTTTGTAGACACAATTATTTTAACTTCTCAGGTCCGTCTAAGCAAGGTAAAATATACCAGATTTTGCACCTTACTAAAGAAATCAGCATATCTTTTGCACATGTTTTATAGCACACATTTAGGTGTTAATTGTCAATTCGGAATAACATTATTCATAATTTTTTTAAGTAAAGTTATGGAAATATTTGTTAGTCTGTTTATCCGATTCATCGATTAATCGAGGAAATAATCCACAGATTAATCAATTATCCAAATAATCGTTAGTTGCAGCCCCAGTTGTCAGTGCCCATGGCATGGGTAACTTGCACACCTGTTAAGGTACCATTACTGCAGAAAGAGATGTACTGTATTTTAATAAATTGCATTCCAGCCTCATGCAATCATATTTAGAAGCATATTTTCAGCTACTCATTGGTAAATTGAGTGGAATGCTGTTTGATTAATTAAGCATCGTGTACTATTATTCGGATGGGCTTTTGTCTATCTGGGTGCCACCTACAGTAGGGCTGTAACAACATATCAATGAAATTGACAAAAATCTATTATTAAAATTGTTGGCAACGAATTTCATTTATCAATTCGTTGGGTCTATGTTGGAGCTACGTCACTTAAAGAAAGAAACATTTTAAACAGTATAGAACATTTTGGTCAGACAATGGCAGAACTTTTCTTTAAATTCAACAAACAATTTTTTCATGCAAACTCTGTAAAATTAAATGGCATGGCACCGGAGCACCACCGAAATGAGGGTGCACCACTACTAGAGGGATTTTCTCAAGTACTCAATAAAAACAAACAATTGTTTTTTCTGGTTGGATGCCAATTAGCTTATTTGATAATTGACATTGTTTTGATATTTATCCAGACACTAGTTAGTGATTATTTTCGCCAGTGAGACTGGACTGTTCAGACATGAAAACATCACTTTAATAATGTATAGGCACGTTGAATATTGAAATACATGTTGAACCACAATTTATTTCGTATCCCACTTTGGGAATAGCTGGTCTATAACAACACTACAGAACAAAAATAATGGTTGTAGTTATCTTGTGTAAAAAAACACAAAACGTTATGTTAGCTAAAATACGGTACACATTTTGGAGCAACATATGCTGCCCTAAAGACGTTGTATTTTTCCAGGGATATCCCTGCATTTTCCATCAGGACAATGCCAAACCACATTCTGCCTGGATTACAAGCACATGGTTACGTAAGCAGAGAGTGGGGGTTCTAGCATTGTCTGCCTGCAGTCCTGACCTGTCTCCAATAGAGAATGTGTGGCACATTATGAAGTGGGGGAAAATGATGCTTGCTAAATGTAACCAACTGGTGTCTGCAGTGCCCTAACGCTTAATAAGCGTTAAAAATAAAAGGTGATATTACACAGTAGTAAACATTTGACTGTCCCAAATGTTTTGGTGTGTATTACAGTCATCATTTGAAATGAGTTTATATTTTCAAAAAGAATCACGTAAAGTAAAACATCACAATCTGTTAATGGGTTTTCAATATAGTAAATGGGAATTTTTTTGCATTTTCCATAGTATCCCAACTTTGAGAATTGGGGTTGTATGTGGATTCAAAAACACTAATAAAAAAAGTAATAAAGCCAACTCTGAACTTGTGTTTTGTCTGAGCAGTAGTTTTGGGGGAGATCAGAGAAACCACTGCACTAGTGGTTGTGTGAAGCTTTGCCTACTTGGTGCCTGTTTGACAATGTAGGTGTTTTCTAGACATTCTGCCGCTGGCTGGAGAATGCGCTGAAGGGGCTACCTAAGGAGACGTCAGGCGGGGCGGTGACAGTCACACACAAACAGCTCACAGACTTTCACAAGCAGGTCACCAGGTGAGCACATGCCAGAAGCCATGCCTATCCCATAGCCCTCAGGTGTAACCTATCTGGTGCATTCCTACCTGTCTGACATGATCTAACTTGCCCTGGTTTGACTCAAGAGCTCTAGGATGTATGTTAGAGAAATAGTGTTTAGCAGCCTACTTAACAGCTGTTACTCAGCTGTTTTCCTACCAGATAGTTGTTAGGTGTAGCTAACTGGTTTTGGTCCATCACTGGGCCTGCTAGAGCTACTTAGGAAACCAGTGGTAACCTCATGGATTCCCTGCCACAGGTACAGGCTTGCCTTAAACCATCCCTGGCACTCCAACCTCAGTCATTCTACAGTGCATCCGGAAAGTACTCACAGCGCTTCACTTTTTCCACATTTGATGTAACACCCTTATTCCGAAATTGATTAAATACATTATTTTTCTGAAAATTCAACAAACAATACTCCATCATGACAATGTGAAAGAAGTGTATTTGAAATCTTAGCAAATTTATAAAAAATGACAAATGAAAAAAGCACATGTACGTACGTATTCACAGCCTTTGCCATGCCACTCCAAATTGAGCTCAGGTGCATCCTGTTTCCACTGATCATCCTTACAATGTTTCCACAACCTGATTGGAGTCTACCTGTGGGAAATTCAGTTGATTGGACATGATTTGCACACCTGTCTACATGAGGTCCCACAGTTAACAGTGTATGTCAGAGCACAAACCATGTATTCCAAGGAATTGTCTGTAGACCTCTGAGACAGGTATGTATCATGGCACAGATCATGGGAAGGGTACAGAAAAATATCTGCAGCATTAAAGGTCCCAATGAGCACAGTGGCCTCCATGTGGAATGGAGGAAGTTTGGATTCACCAGGATTATTACTAGAGCTGGCCGCCTGGCCAAACTGAGCGATCAGGGGAGAAGGGCCTTAATCAGGGAGGTGACCAAGAACCTAATGGTCACTCTTGACAGCTCCAGCAATTCTCTGTGGGGAGAGGAGAACCTTTCAAATGAAATACCATCTCTGCGCCACTCCACCAATCAGGCGTGTATGGTAGAGTGGCCAGATGAAGGCCACTCCTCAGGTAAATGCAAATGAGAGCCTGCCTGGAGTTTGTCAAAAGGCACCTGATGGACTCCCAGACCATGAGTTACAATTCTCTGGTCTGATGGAAACAACGATTTAACTCTATGGCCTGAATGGCAAGCATCATGTCTGGAGGAAACCAGGCACTGCTCATCACCTGACCAATACAATCCTTACAGTGAAGTGTGGTGGCAGCATCATGCTATGGGCATGTTTTTCAGGAACTGGGAGACAAGTCAGTATCAAGGGAAAGATGAATGCAGCAATGTACAGAGACCTCCTTGCTAAAAACCTGCTTTCTGGACCTCCGATGGGGCGAATTGGTCATCTTCCGACAGGACAACGACACTTAAGCACACAGCCAAGATGACAAAAGAGTGGCCACAGGACAACTCTGTGACTATCCTTGAGTGGCCCAGCCAGAGCACAGACTTTAACATCTCTGGAGAGATCTGAAAATGGTTGTGCACTGACGCTCCTCATCCAACCTAATTGAGCTTGAGGTCCTGCAAGGAAGAATGGGAGAAACTGCCCAAAAATAGGTGTGCCAAGCTTGTAGCATCATACTCAAATAGTCTTGAGGCTGTAATTGCTGCCAAAGATGCTTTAACAAAGTATTAGGCAGAGGCTGTGACATGAGGCATGTACCTGTGCTTTTTCATTTTTAATAAATATATATATATGCAAGATTTCAAACACTTCTTTCACATTTTCATTATGGGGTAAATTTTGTAGAATTTTGAGGAAGTGATGAATGTAATCAATTTTGGAATAAGGGTGTAACATAACAAATTGTGGATAAAGTATAGTGCTGTGAGTACTTTCCGGATGCACTGTATCTGGAGGGAATGAGGGATACACATTGAAATACTATCCACCGGTCAAATCTGAGCAAGAAACTTGAGGTCACAATAGGCTAAAGAGAAACATGCTATAAATGAAGGTCACTTGAAATCTGGTAGCCTGTTTTTTTATTACCTTTTCCTATTTTGTTCAAAATAACTTGTCCCATGTAAATACACTTTGAGTAACGGTGCCCTTCTCCGCCATCATGTCTATCTTTCTATTCAGTGCGGAGGAGTGTAAGCAAGTGTGCTGGGCCGTACGGGAGTTCACCAGATTGTTCCGATAACCATGCCCAAAGAGCTCTGCCAGAACACCAGGTAAGTCCATCACCAGAAAACACAGTTTTTATACTACTTGTGACAAACCATCAGATCCTATTTATTTTCTTGTCGGTAAGCCTTTTTTTTCTCGTTTCTCACTCAGGTTAAATCTTTTGTTGGCGAACATTCAGAGGTGACGACAAAGAGGCTGAAGACCGCAGCAGACGAGATCTAAAGGGAACTCCTTATGGACAGAGGGGCGGGACTTGGCACTGTGGAAAGCCAATGAAGACGCATCGCTAGGATTGTAGTGACGGGGTGAACCGTGACAAAACGAGCATCGACTTTGGTGTGTGAGAAAAGAAGCCCCTCCCCCTTCAGCTCTCTCTCGCTCCCCTGCCTCACCGTCACCACAGCAACAGGTGGCATGAGGGTTGAAAGGGAGGGGAGGGGGGGTCTGAAGAGAATGGAGAATTCACCAAGGAATGGTATTGGATTGGTTCTGCGTCAGTTGGAGTTCTACAGGATCCATCTTCAAAAAGAACAAGGAGGGAAAAAAAGGATGTGCCTGGTTGCAAATCATAATGCATCAAAAAAGACTTGTAAGTTTTTAAAAATTGAGAAATGATTTATTTTCATGGACGTGTCTTTAGAACTTTAACATGGTCTTGCTGTCGGTGCCATAAAGAAAAATGAAACGCAAACCCATGATGTCCTTCACTGCCTTGTGGAGGCATTTATGAATGGAAGGGGAATGCTGTGAGATTTGGCGTCACCTTTGACCTTTTTAAACATGTTGGTTGGAGTTTTACCTTTATCTATTGCCAGGGAAGGAGAGATGTGACAGGTCAAGTTGGACTCTGGCAGATGGTATATATATTTTTTTGTTCTTTCACCAATGGCATCGTCCATTTTTGGAAGAGGCAGACGCCACCGTTGGCGATGTAGCCATGTTGTGAACAATAAAAACAACGTGAGGAACAAACATACCCTTGTCTGTGTATAATGTTATAGAGTTGAGGTTTTGTATCAAAAAGTTGTCCCCTTTATTTTTACAGGGACAATGCACAATTAAAGGTAAATGCACCAGTTAGCCAGTAGCTAATTTACCTGCTCTCCCTGGGCAGGAAAACAAATAACATACAATATTACGTAGAACATCACAATATATATATCCAGGAATGTAAGATTCATGAAAACACAACTTTCAGTACATTAGTATTAGTGGTTACAGTCATTAGTAGTTACAGGTTTTTTTCTGATAATAGCCAGTGCTTAAGCTTGGTTTTAAAAACTGAGGCTGTCAATACTTGTTTGTAGGTAATGAATTCCATATCCTCACTAACCAAAAACACTGTTTGACCAATGGCTAATTTTCCTATACTGTGGTACCAAATCTCCCCTAGCAGATGCTCTAGTCCAGGGGTCTTCAACTCTAACCCTACAGGGTCCGCAGCCTGCTGGTTTTCTGTTCTACCTCAACATTAATTTGTGTCCCAGGTCTAAAGATTAAAGGGTTGCAATGAAAAAGTGGAGTGGCTCTGGCTTCGAGGTTCAGAGTTGAATACCCCTGCTCTAGTCCTACTGGCAGGGGCCAGGCATCCCCTAAGCGGGGGAGCAAGATTATGGAGAATTTTGTACATTAGGCATACATCACTATAAAATACAACTTTTTAAATGGTAAAATAATGATAGTCCCTTGGTTTTTTGTCTAGTACTTTCAGAATTCTTTTATGAAGAGAGTACACAGGCTTAAGTGTAGTCACACCTGCCTGTGACCAAGTTGATATACAATATGACAAATGAGGAAGAATCAAAGTATGTACAAGTAGTGCAGCTGGTTGAGACAGTTGGTGACTGAAGTTTTTAAAAATTAAATTTAATTCAACATTATAACCCTTTTTGGTTTTAAGGCAGGTATTGCCCACCAAACATGCTCATCACAGTAACACTTTAGACCAATGAGTTTGTAGAGCCACATTTCTTGTGCAATATTTTCTGCCTTATAGTTGTCCAAACAATTACGGTACATGGAAACCAATACACAGTAAGTAGTCTATTGTGTAGTTGTAACTTGTGAAAAGTGTCCAGAGCAAATTTCCCAGAACTTACATCAGTGCGCACACTAACCAACTCACACAAACCTTTTTCAGTTAATTGGTCCAAAACTGTAAACCAATATGAAAAGAGCCACATATAGAATGTCACTCAACCCCTTTATCCTATAACAAAAGGTAAACTGCAGATGGGATCATTGTCAGGCCTATATTTGGATAATGTCTACAAAATAGTCTGTCCAAGTCAAACAGGTTCAAATTTAGTTGACTGGTGATGGCTGGCAGGCGTGTCTTACGTAATCCAGTAGATAACCCTCAGGATCAAATTGCAAAGGTAAACCGTTTGGGGAATTTTCTTTGTAAAGTATGACTCAGCAGTTACTTTTTGCATCATTCCCAACTGCTTCTGCACAAACCCGTAAAGTGGGTCATTGTAACATTACTCTGCAAGCTCTGATTTGGTCAGGGAAGAAATTACATTGTTAAATGTATTAATATGCATTTATTAAAAACAACATGGCTTAGAAATCACATTCCTGGCAGATTATTATCAATACCTGTTCTGGAGAGGAAGCTGGTAAAAATACATTTATTTACGAAAGAAAATATACTTGACAGTAAAGTAATACTATCCACTATCTAGGAAGAAAATACTGCAATGGTATTTACTGAAATTCAACAAAAACAATGGACTGAAGATCATGAAGGACACAGAGCTATACTTCTGATATAAGAGGTTAAAATAATGCTTGGGTATGTAGAAGTGCATTCAAGTAGTGGTTCTGCATCTATTAGGAGCAACAGCCCTTTTGGTTCAAAACATTGCTTTAGGATGGATGGTACAGATGAAGATTCCTCTGATTAATCTACCATAGCACCAGAGGGAGGCTCCTCATATCCCCGCAACATTTTGAAGTCAGTTGAAAGAGTTTCTCTAGGTGCAGTTTGCCAATATGCTACATGTAATATTATATGAGCAGGCAACTGACTTCACACCTTCCAGACAACAGGCTTTGAGTGGCCCAATATGTTGTGTTGAGGACATGATCTAGGACTTGTTCAAGACCCAGCAAGAGTTGCCAAGTTTCAGAGTCAGTTGGTGGCCCAGGGTCCCAGGCCGCATTGGCTCTGAAGGAGCCTTTGGAGCTCCTTAAACTGCTCCACTGTCTGGTCCTTCATATCTGGGTTTGAGATCTGCAGTCGGATGCTGTCTGTAGACCAAGACAGATCTCCGGAAAACATCTCTGTCAGGATCCGCGCCACCACTGGGATAACCTGGGCATTACACAGAGGAAGGACCATGTCACTTTGGGATTGTGTCATTCTGCAGTGAATGTGCGTTTACACCAATAAAGACATCAAAAAGGGCGTATGGTGTTTTGCTCGCCTGCACAACGATGAGCTTCTTCTCCCTGGGTTTCCGCTGGTCTGGCCAGTCCTCACCAAAGCAGAAGTAGAGCTCGAATGGGGGTGGGGTGGTAGCTTCCCCCTTCTGGAACAGGATGAGACCTGGTGTGAATGTGAACAAAGTAGGAAATGAGTGAGTGAGGACACAAGAGAAACAGTATCTTGTGATATTCACAGGCTGCATGAGAATGAGATCATATCCATTTGGAAGCCAATGCTGCACCACAGCGGCAGTGCAAGAGCTGCTTGATCCCTCACAAGGGGCTTGTTTGTTGACAGAAATAGTCAGTAATAACTTTAATTCCAAGGAGCTTCCATTTAGCAAAACAATTATGGCACTCGAGTCGAGCGTCTGTTGAGCTGATAGGACTTATTTTGGCGGTTGATTATTTGATGTAAATCTAAAACTGTTGAGGGGTCAGACAGGAATAGAAAAATGAAGCGTTGGATCAGTGGTTCTTAAACCTCTCCTGGGGACCTCCAGCATTTGTATTAGATTTCTTCCAGAGCTAGAACACCTGCATTATCTTGTCAACTAATCATCAAACCCTTACCTGCTTGAATAACAAGTGAGCTATTTCAGGGTTACACTGAAACTGATGACTAATATACAGAGAACTAGAAATTGGATTGACTTACCGTGCAGGAAGTTGTTGAGGCTAAACACCTTGTACTTCCTTTCTCTCTCCATAGGGTTGGGAGGCCCCTGCTCATCCACACCGGGCCCAGACCAGTACACCTTACACTGGCAGAGTCTGATAGCATATATATCCTGCTCCCAGATCTCCAGGATGAGACCTCGGTCCATCACGTCCAGCAGCTGCTCAGTGTAGTACCTCTGCTTCTCATTCTGGATGTCGTCCAAGCCAGGGAACCGGACCTGGTTAAGGGTGACAGGGCCGAACAGGTCTACCTGCTCTGGGGTTGGCTCAAGGTGGCCGTAGTAGAGCCGGCAGCCCTGGGGGTTACTCACCGACAGGGAGCCCGTTGTACGACCCCGGTACAGGAACTTCATGTCCAGGTCCGTCACTGAAACCAGTCACATAATGGAGTGTTAGGATAATTGTCCGCATTTGAAGAAGTCAACATTCAATAATGCTCTTTGAAATCTTGCCTAGTTGTATTTTTTCAGGATTTTTTAATTAGGTAGGAAAGTGGGAAAACCTAGTTCTTAATAAAACAGTAATGGGTTGGATTTGAGCACAAGCTGAGGTGGTTTTCAAACCTCTCTGTGGGGAAACCTAGCCAGTCCATGTACCTATTCCTGAACTACCACACCAGATTCAACAAGTTTTTGAATCCAGTGAGCTAGATCAGCGGCTACTGCTAAACTCTGGAACATCTGGGGTTCTGCGAGGGCAGGTTCAAAATCCACTAGTTTATAACAGTCTGTTAGTGTGGAAAAATTAACAATAACACATTGTTTTAGTTTGGATATACAGTGCCTGTAGGAAATCATCATAACCTGTCAAAATCCTTACCTTTTGTCACATTACAACCTGGAAATTAAAGTGAATTCAATTGAAATTTTGCTAGCTGTATTTACACATTATGACCCTATTATCCAGTCATTTATGAAATATCTGTTTTGGATTGGTGATCAGCTCCTTAAAGTAACCATTATAAACTTGCTCAGGTACAAGCGTCACTTCACAGATCACACACCCTATTAATTGTTTGTTGGTGTAATCCAAACAGCACACCACCCAAAACACACCACACCTACTGTGAAGCATAGTGGTGGCAACATTATGTTGTGGGGGTGTTGATCTTCAGCGGGGACTGGGCAGTTGTTCAGGCTTAAGGGGTAAAATGGACTCTGCCAAGTACACCCCAATTCTTGAGGAATTCCTGCAGCCCTCTGCTAGACAGCTGAAGATAGCCAGGTGGTTCACCTTCTAACATGACAACAACACGAAACCCAATACCAAAAATCTAATTGAAAATCTGTGGACAGACAAAATTTTACTGAAATCAAACAATTCTGCAAGGAAGCATGTGCAAATATTCCCCTATCTAGGTATGCAAAGCTAATAGAGAGACATTGGCTCTACCAAGTATTAAATCATGGGACTGATCACTTTTCCAACTCTGTTATTCTAGTTTTTTGTTATGTTTTAAAGCAGAATGTGTAAATAAAGCTGAATCAAAAAATATTTTTAATGGGTTTTGATTTCAGGCTGTAAGACAAAAAAAGTTACTATTTCAAAAGTGGTATTATGATGTTCTATAGGCACTGTAGCATTTTCTAATGAACTACAGAACCCGTCTTTCAATTCACCACACCTTCAGACAGCAACCAGTGTGTGGCAATAAATGCGTGAGACAGATTAAGACACTAATGCCTGATAGCCTTTAATCCACCTAATGAGTCAACTGGAGGGAGCTGTTTAGTATTTTCAACAATGTCAAGGTGTCACCCTGTATTTTTTGTAGGGAATTACAATGAAGGATTTGTCTTATAACACGTAAAGCTGTATTGCACAAAGTAGTCACAAATTGTTCTTTTCTGAAGGAGTTCTCTTTTCAACTCAGCATAGATCTATTTCACCCACATGGCAGGCTGTTCAGCAGGTCATATTTGTAGGGTGGTACCGCGTGCCCATCTTCCTGGTTTTGGACTCCTGACATGGCCTCCACTGTAGTTGAGTTAGGGGACACTGGAGCAACAGGTGGATCGGAAGGCCTCATGGGTGCCAATTCTGTGACCACAGAAGGGGGCAGGCTTCCTCCAGACATTCCCAGCTCATTGGTGGGTCCTGTGGGTCCAGGGTGCACAAATATTCCATGTTCCAATGGAATGTGTGCAGGGAAATCTGGGGGGGCCATGGCCTGCTGCGAAAGATCCTCTGCAATAGTCACCCCCCCGTTAGTAGCAGTAAGCATGGGGATGCCATAAGGGTCGTTATGCACGGTGCTGAATGGAACTCTCTGTGCAGCATTCGTTCTGGAATCTGAGATGGGAGGAAAAACATTTCAAAAGGTAAAACGTACAGGTGCCTCAAGTGATTTCTGAATAATTCACATTTCAGATCAGTAGTAGGAACTTACCAATAATGAGGCCAACAATGTTTGGCATCTAAAAACAAAGGCAATTTTTATTAGTTAAGCAAAATTATCTGAAACATTATTCTCAGATAACAGAATATTGTACTTTTCTGCTCCTTACCTCCTCCTCGTCTTCATCAACTGTGTCTGAAACCAAATCACCAATAATAAGCCATCAATAATGGGAAGGCCGGTTTGGAAGCATATTTAATTTCTGAATGTTTTTTGATTTCTGCCATTAATTTGAACTTCTGTTTGAATAAAGACAGTTGTGTGACACACACCTCCATTGCAGGGCTGGTCGCAGACCTCGTAGATCTTAATGGGATCAACAGGGGTCTCCTTGGTGCCGTCGTATTTCAGCTTGAACTCCCGGCTCTTGTTGAGGGCACAGCGCAGGTTGGCCTTCCATTTGGCTGGGTCAGGTTCATCCAGACCCTCCTGGTACTTCCCCGTCTCCAGAGCCCAGGCCTGGGGAAGGGGAGGTCGATGTGGTCAAGCCCTGACTTCACTCAATAAAAGAGGAACACTGAACACATGAAAGAGGGTCAATGAACTAGATGGTTGTCTGACAAAATGAGGCCAATGAACGGGCATCAGATGACTCAGTGGTTAGGATATCAAGATTTCTAGTCAGAAAGTTGCTGTGTTGAATGTGCTAAATGTCGTTAATGTGCTAAAAGGTTAATGTGGTTAATGTGCTAAAAGGCACTTAAAGAAAGTTTTTTTTAACCAGGTAAGCAAGTTCAGAAAAATGTCTCATCTGAAACGGCGACCTGGCAAGGATAAAAGAGCCAAGGTACAGAAGACAGAGTTACACATGAATCACACGACAAAGAAATACAGAATGAAAATAATAAAAACAAGAATACAGTGTGCAGATCTTCAGATTAAACATGTAAGAATTTGTACAGTTAGTGCAACAAATGTCAGCATATGGAGGTAGAAATTTGGTAAGTACAGTGGCATGGCAATATACTATACAGTCACTGTGATATAGGATCTAAGAGGTAGATTTATGGTAATACAAAGTAGCAGTGCAAAAACCCACTAGCGTAGGTGGCGTAATGACTAAGGCTGTGGAAAAGAGATTGTGTAAAGACATTATACAAAGACTGCTGTGTGGGTGAGAGTGTGCAAACTGCATTAATGGACAAAAAGAGCGAGTGGAGTCTTGTACATGTACAATGATCTGACAGTAGATTTGATAGTAGTACTTTGAAGGTAGTTAAAGTGGATTCAATCTTCAAGGATTTTTGCAGTAAGTTTCTATCATTAGCAGCGGAGAAATGGAAGGAGAGGCGGCCAAAGGAGGTGCAGGCTTTTGTGGCAATCAGAGAGATATACCTGCTTGAATGCAGATTAAGAGAGGGTGATGCTCTGGAGATGAATTATCTTCGGTAAGGTGGGGTTTTGCATGGTAGACACTTGTAAATAAGATGATACCAGTGTGTTTGTCACCGAGTGTGTAGAAAAAACTGGTGGTGCTGCTATGGTACACATCTAATTTCTAAGGAGAGAGTTTGATGCAGATCTGTAAATTACATCACAACAGTGAAGGAGGCTTTATTACGGAATAGGAAGCCAATCCTGGAATATATTTTGGAGTGGAGCTGGTTGATGTGGGTCTTGAAGAAAGTGAAGTGTCTAACTAGACCCCTAGGTATTTGTAGTTTTCTATGTATTCCAATACACACCCGTCAAGTGTGGTGATACATTTTGGGCAGGCAGGTGCAGAGTGTGATTGGTTGAGGAGCATACATTTAGTTTTACTGGAATTTTAAAGTAGTTGGAGGCCAGGGAAGGAATGTTGTATATTATCAAAGCTTTCTTCAATGTCCCTGTACTCATTGAAAGTTGCTCTGGAGAAGAGTGTGACAAATTACTAAAATATAAATGTAAACAACCTGATTGAGGTAAATGGTCACATGTAGTTAGAAATAAATTATTCATAATAATTATTTTTCTGCCTGAGTTTCATTCTGTGTAGAAATGTTCTCCCAAACATCCCTGTTCCTTGTTATATTAGCTTAGATGTGTCATTATGGACTGCAGTTTACTAGCCATGTTACCAACAGTTACATTAGCTTAGATGTGTCATTTTGGACTGCAGTTTCCTAACCACATTACTACATTGAGAACAGGATGCTAATTCTGTTGAATGGGGATGCCAGACAAGGTCAAGAAAACACCATCGGTATCCATACTAGAAGTTGTGCAAATTATTAGAGAAGCAGTGGAAATGAAACTATGGCTCTTTCAGTTCTCTAAATATATATTCCTTGCACGCAAGCAGCCTAAGGAAAATCCTTCACCTGCTGCAGAAAATACTAGCTACAAAATGTTGTTACATTAGTTCCATTTGTTTCCTTTCAGTTATCAGCGTTTGCTCTTTGCAATCATAGTATTGTCACAACCATAATTGTTTCTTATTATACATATTGTATATTTAAAGATTGTGACAATATTTGTAGTTTAGCAGCAGTACAGGTCTGAGGTACATTACTAGCTTTATTTGTTTTAGTTACAGTGGTGCTTGAAAGTGTGTGAACCCTTTAGAATTGTCTATATTTCTGCATACATATATAAAAAATCAGATTTTCACAAGTCCTAGTAGATAAAAAGAACCCAATTAAACCAATGAGACAAAAATATTATACTTCAGTAGTGATTCACTTATTGAGGAAAATTATTCATTATTACATATACAGTACCGGTATGTGAGTAGCAAAAGTATATTTACCTCTAGGATAAGCAGTTAATTTGAAGGTCATATTGGAGTTGTGTTCTCAATCAATGGGATGACTATCAGGTGTGAGTAGGTACCCTGTTTCATTTAAAGATCAGGGATTTATCAAAGTTTGATCAGCACAGCATGCTTGTGCAAGTGTACCATGACATGAAGAAATGAGATTTCTAAGGATCTCAGAAAATGTGTTAATTCTTATCAAGTGGGAAAAGGTTACAAAACCATCTCTAAAGATTTTGGATTGCACCAATCCATAGTCAGACAGAGTGCATAAAAATGGAGGACATTGAAGGCCATTTTTACCTTCCCCAGGAGTGGTCGACCAACAATGATCACTCCAAGAGCAAGGCGTGTAATAGTCTGCAAGGTCACAAAGGAACCCAGGGTAAATTCTAAGCAACTAAAGGCCTCTCTGACATTAGCTAACATCAATGTTCATGAGTCCACCATCAAAAGAACAGTGAATAACAATGGTATGTGTGGTAGGGTTAAAGAATAAAGACACTCCTCTCCAAAAAAAACATTACTGCTGCGTTCACCAATTTTCCCAGGATTATTTATAGACAGGCATTCACACAGGCAGCTCTGTGTCGCTAGAGATGCTGCAGTTCACGTGCAGACCATGCACTGCCCCTTGTTCTACCTCACCTGTCTTTGCTATTTGTTAAATATATATTGTTTAAGTTCAATAAATGTTCCTTCTTTAAATTGAGACTTGTAACATTTGTTATCATCAGTGTCATTTTTATGATGTAAACTGAGGGATCAAAAGCAGTATCGGTTCCAAATATCGGCTCAAGAAAATCGGCAGCCTTAGAGCATCACAGAGAGCATCATGAAGAACAAGGAACACACCAGGCAGGTCCGAGATACTGTTGTGGAGAAGTTTAAAGCCGGATTTGGATACAGAAAAATTTCCCGAGCTTTAAAAAATCCCAAGGAGCACTGTGCAAGCAATAATATTGAAATGGAAGGAGTATCAGACCACTGCAAATCTACCAAGACCCGGCCGTCCCTCTAAACTTTCAGCTCATACAAGGAGAAGACTGATCAGAGATGCAGCCAAGAGGCCCATGATGACTCTGGATGAACTGCAGAGATCAACAGCTGAGGTGGGCGAGTCTGTCCATAGGACAACAATCAGTCGCATACTGCACAAATCTGGCCTTCATGGAAGAGTGGCAAGAAGAAAGCCATTTCTGAAAGATATCCATAAAAAGTGTTGTTTAAAGTTTGCCACAAGCCACCTGGGAGACAAACCAAACATGTTGAAGGTGCTCTGGTCAGATGAAACCAAAATCAAACTTTTTGGCAACAATGCAAAATGTTATGTTTGGCGTAAAAGCAACACAGCTCATCACCCTGAACACACCATCCCCACTGTCAAACATGGTGTTGGCAGCATCATGGTTTGGGCCTGCTTCTCTTCAGCAGGGACAGGGAAGATGGCTAAAATTGATGGGAAGATGGATGGAGCCAAATACAGGACCATTCTGGAACAATTTTCCTGATGGAGTCTGCAAAAGACCTGAGACTGGGACAGAGATTTGTCTTCCAACAAGACAATGATCCAAAGCATAAAGTAAAATCTACAATGGAATTGTTTTACAAATTAACATGTGTGTTTAGAATGGCCAAGTCAAAGTCCAGACCTGAATCCAATCGAGAATCTGTGGAAAGAACTGAAAACTGCTGTTCACAAACGCTCTCCATCCAACCACACTGAGCTCGAGCTGTTTTGCAAGGAGGAATGGGCAAAAATTTCAGTCTCTCGATGTGCAAAACTGATAGAGACACACCCCAAGCGACTTACAGCTGTAATAGCAGCAAAAAGTGGTGCTACAAAGTATTAACTTAAGGGGGCTGAATAATTTTACACGCCCAATTTTTCAGTTTTTTATTTGTTATAAAAGTTTGAAATATCCAATAAATTTCGTTCCACTTCATGATTGTTTCCCAGTTGTTGTTGATTCTTCACAAAAAATTACAGTTTCATATCTTTATGTTTGAAGCCTGAAATGTGGCAAAAGGTTGAAAAGTTCAAGGGGGCCAAATACTTTCGCAAGGCACTGTATCGATATACTATGTTGTACAGTAGACTACTATTCCCTCTCTGGCACAATAAGAAAACAACGATGGCCATCTATGGCTAATCTGTACAGAGTTGCACACCATAGCTTTCTTAAATGTGGAGGAATTATCAGCTTGGAGTATCGGGCCTTTTTCTGTTGTACTGCTATAAAAGGTCATTTGTGATTTACATATATTACATACCACTAGATTGGGACTTTATTTGAAACACTCCTACACTTTTGAAGCTTACTTACGTAATCGATGATGTTGATTACTTTGCGTTGTCATCCCAGCTCTACTGTGCAGCAGTATTATTTCTCAGAAAGATTTCAGTGTGTTAAGTCAGAGGGCCTGCTTTCCAGATCTCTGGCTGTCTCTATGCGGGTGCCTAAGGGTTCAATTCTCGTGCCGACTGTATTTTCCGAATATATCAATCTACCTCTATGCAGACGACACCATTCTCTATAAGTCCGGCCTGACATTTGACACTATGTTAAAAGACCTTCAAGAGAGCTTTAATAACATACAACATTCCTTCCGTGGCCTCCAATTACATTTAAATTCCAGTAAAACTAAATTTATGCCCTTCAAACGATCACACTCTGCACCTGCCTGCCCAACAAGCATCACCACACTTGACGGGTCTGTATTGGAATAAGTAGACAACTACAAATACCTAGGGTTCTGGTTAGACTCTTCTTTCTCCTTCCAGACCCACATCAACCAGCTCCATTCAAAATTAAATCCAGAATTGGCCTTCTTCACTTTCCCAGCCCACTCGTTTCCTTTCCCTTTCCTGTCTACATTGCCTGTCTCCTACAGTTTGTGCTGTGTTTACTGTACCAAATTGTTTTATTCAGGACATGATGTTCAACACAATGTGTTGCTAAACAGTTGGGCTAAAAACAGTTGTAGTGTCTATTGGCGTTAAAGTCAGAACATGTTTTGTAGTGCATCCGTAGATGGCCCCTCTCTGAATTCTAGGCTATGATAGAGCATTCTGTACTATCATGTAGCCTATTATTCCATCATTCTTGCATTTGCTAATGTGTACATAGAAATGTTGTCAAATTGTGTGTGTCTGTGGGTGTGTGTGTCTGTGGGTGTCTGTGAAAGACAGAGTTTTTTTCAATAGGGCCATTTTTGTGGGTACTATAGTGTAGAGCAGGCTACAGTAACTTGGTATCTCGGATGTGGTGCGATTGGTTCAGTGGTTAGGGAGTCAGACTGAAGTAGTAATTCTCACATTAACATTTTCAGCCATGTTCCTCATGTTACCTATCCTAGTGTCATTTCTCTTGTACTGCCACTTTACATTCCAATAATCTACCACTCTATTCTTAGACCATATTTGCACTGAATGTACAGTTTTTTTTATCTAACCTAATACCGTTTATATGTGTAACTGTATACCTGAATGTTTTTGCTTTATGTGTAACTTAATGTGACCTTGCGCTTTATCTAGGCCAGCTCACGAATGCATATGAGAACTTGTTCTCAATCGATTAACCTGGTTAAATAAGGTGAAATAAATAAAAGAATCACTGAGTTAATCATCTAGCAACAAATTAATACTGTCTTGCTTAATGTAACCATTGAATGGGTCACCTTAATCATTATCAGAAAAATTGCCCCCCTGAGAATTTTTTCAGGAGCCGCCACTGCAAACAATGAAAATCACCTGTTAAATTAAATTTGCAAGAACTATAGACTAATACAATATCAGGCTTAAATGAACTGACAACATAAGTTATATAACTAACAGTTATCAAGGACGCACACACCGATCTCAAGTTATTCTCCAGAAAGCTGCAGTCACTTTTTTCCCTTCCTCTCAATTTTTCGCAGTGGTGCACATGCTTGTGAAGCAAGTGACATGCACTCTTCTTCTTCTGTCTGGTTTAACGGAGGTTAGCCTCCAGTTTTTTGGTGCATTACCGCCACCGTTAGCTCTGGAGTGTGAATGCATTGCTGATAGACTGCTTTTGTACAGCCCTATATTCTGATACTGTGGAGGAAGAAATTTTGCCACGGCGGGCCACGGCGGGCCGCCATTCCCCAAGCAACATAAAGGAAACACACAAACAGACGGTTATAGCATTGTTAATTTCAATTACGAGAACCGTCTGCTCCCGCACTCTTCACCCACACTCTACAACCTATAGTTTGTGAGACAGCACAATGTTTTGAGTATTGAATATTTGTTATTTCAGAATACTCAGTACTCTACACCCAGTTGCAAATTTGAAACACAAAAAATAAACAGATTAGTGTATGTGGATCCTTAACACTATTCCTAACAGAATAAAACATATTCTCTCTTTAGAAGGTTCTAGAAATTCTAAGACAGGAAAGCAATGTGGAAGGAGCGTCATTCAGCAGCAGTCCCGCTAGTTCAACCCTGCTCTCCCTGAGTGAGAGAGCTGCCTGATTAGCAAGACCGTCAGATAATTACTTCAGGCGAAGGAACACAGTAGCCTACACCTAGTTATATGCATTTGGATAAGAGATTGAACTGAAAAAAACAAATTGTTGTCTGATTGGGAAATTTAGACTAGAGTAAATACCATTGTTTATAGCTGTCAGCTATCAAGCACATATTGTAATGTGTAACTTTGATCAATACGATGGAGTGCATGCTGGTCAAGTTTGGTAGAGAAACACACACTGCATATAGCCTATATATAGAGCATAAATTAACCTCCATATTTGCTGCCTTTTGTTTTGGGAAACACTCAATGGCAATTGTTAATATTACTGGACTTTATTTGGATTATAGAAACAGTATATATATTTTGCTGAATTCCACGTTGATGTCTGCATTCCGCGGTTCCGTCCCCGTTCTCCGCATCACAGAAACCATAGGGCCCTACTATCATACACTATTTTAGTAGGATTCTAATAATAGAAAAAGTACTGGTATATTTGTTACCAGTACTTTTTACAGTTTTTTATAGTTTAGAAAGCAGCCAGCTAAAGACCAATCAACCCCCTGAACCAGCAGGACCAGACAGTCAACAGCCAGCCCCTGGACCAGCCAGTCAACAGCCAGCCCCTGGACCAGCCAATTAAGAGCCAGCCCATCAGCAGTGAGCCCCAAGAACAGAATGTCTCCAGCCAGCCCAAGACCAACCAGACACAATACACATGCATCAAATTCAAGACATAAAGGTGAATGCAAGAGTTTAGACACCCCTGAAAATTTCCATGATTTTAATTTATAAATAATTGGGTGTTTGGATCATCAATTTTCATTTTGATCTATCGAATAACTGAAGAACACAGTAATATTTCAGTAGTGAAATATGGTTAATTGGATGAACAGAAAATGTGCAATATGCATCAAAATGAAATCAGACAGGTGCATAAATTGGGGCACCTCAACCAAAATATCACATGAATACTTATTTGAACCTCCTTTAAGAGGAATAACAGCCTCTAGACGCTTCCTATAGCCTGTAAAACATTTCTGGATTCTGGATGAAGGTATTTTGGACAATTCCTCCTTGCAAAACGTCTCCAGTTCATTTAGGTTTGATGGTTGCCGAGCACGGACAGCCCGCTTCAAATTACCCCACAGATTCTCAATGATATTTAGGTCTGTGTACTGGTATGGCCATTCCTGAACATTGTACTTGTTCCTCAGCATAAATGCCAGAGTAGATTTTGAGCAGTATTTTGGGTTGTTGTCTTGTTGAAATATCCAGCCCCGGCGTAACTTCAACTTTGTGACTTATTCCTCTACATTATTCTCAAGAATCTGCTGATATTGAGTGGAAACCATGCATCCTTCAACTTTAACAAGATTCCCAGTACCGGCACTGGTCACACAGCCCCACAGCCTGATGGAACCTCCACCAAATTTTACTGTGGGTAGCAAGTGTTTCTCTTGGAACGCTGTGTTCTTTTGCTGCCATGCATAATGCCCCATAATAACTCCATCTTTGTTTCATCAGTCCACAGCACCTTCTTCTAAAATGAATGGCTTGTCCAAATGTGCGTTTGTATACCTCAAGCGACTCTGTGGCGTGTGTGCAGAAAAGGCTTCTTCCACATTACTCTCCCGTACAGCTTCTCCTTGTGCAAAGTGCGCTGAATTGTTGAACGATGCACTGGGACACAATCTGCAGCAAGATGATGTTGTAAGTCTTTGGAGGTGGTCTGTGGGCTTGTTTTGACCATTCTCACCATCCTTTGCCTTTGCCTCTCCAATACCTTACTTGGCCTGCCACTTCTGTACTTAACAAGTTTGTGGTCTTCCATTTCCTCACTATGTTCCTCACAGTAGACACTGACAGCTTAAATCTCTGCTATAGCTTTTTGTAGCCTTCCCCTAAACAATGATGTTTAAAAATCTTTGTTTTCAGGTAATTTGAGAGTTGTTTTGAGGCCGCCATGTTGCCACTCTTGACAGACAAAGAGAACAACAACTTGCAATTGTCCACCTTAAATACCTTTTCTCATGATTGGATGCACCCGTCTATGAAGTTCACGGGTTAATGAGCTCACCAAACCAATTGTGTGTTCTAATTAATCAGTGCTAGGTAGTTAAATTTACGACTGTAAATGTGTCCAGACACTTAAAGAAATATAATTCGCCATTGCTAAATTCCATCTCATAAAAAGCTTTGCCAAAGCATTACTCGAAGTGTCATGACATGATTGCAGACACGTTGAAAACAGTTTCACACTTCACAACACAAAGCCTTATGAATTTAACATACATACTTTATTCAGGTGGACTCAAATCTGCAGAACAGGTGAATACAGTCAGTCTATTTTTTAAAGATAAACAGGGGAAGCAATCACCCAGGGACTGAAGGACTCACCTCGCCTCCTGGGATCTGACTGTATATAGCTAAGCCACAAACTTGAATGGATGGAAACAACTACAGTGTTTGTCCATAGACAACACCTGGCAATAGGTATGTAAATGTAAACAAGTTGACAAAGTTATTTATCATGACATTTAATAACAGAGTTTCCCCCAGAAAATGCCTTAGTTCAGGCGATTGTTGTCCGGGGGGTGGGGCGCACAAGTGAACAATATGAAATTCACATTTGGCTAAGCCCCACCCCCCTTAGTTACTGTTGCTATGCCCGACAACTTCATCTGGGCTCTGGTTTGGTATCAACATCGCTTATGCTGTGACAGCTCTTCCTGCTGACATTTTATCCAACATTTATAAAGCAGCAAATAAAGTGTCCGATACTAGAAGTAGGCATATGGGGCTGCAATATGCGTTCGAAGGCTATATTCAAGACATACGAAACGCAATGAACAACAACACATCCAAATAGAGGCAAAAGCATACTGTACCAGTCACTGTCAATAAATGAACCATCGCATATCCTACTAAGAGGCTGGGACTAACAATGTCAAGGAGCACCACTGTTCATGCAAAGCTGGGTAGGTCTCTATTCACTTCTATAATCGTTATATAGCAAAGCAAACGGACTACGTGAGTCTAACGTTGTATTTATTAGCAGCGTGTGCTAGCGTATCAACAACCGATATGCTAGGTAACGTCAATGTTAGCTGACACTTATCAGGATCTGACTTCGGCTTTGGGAAGGGAAAAAAACAGACACCCCCCTCCAACCTCTCTGGGAAATGCGTATCTGCGTTACAGATATCCCAGGCACAACGTTTAACCGTATTTTTTATAAAACTATGACGGTATTAGCCTACAGAGACCAAAAATATGAGATGCCTTTGTTAAAGTCAATGGAGCGCTGTGAAAAAGTGTCAGACCTCTGTGGGAGCTCGTTCTTGGCTGCGCTGTAATTAATCAATCTACATTCTAGGGTGTGGCTTAGCCAAAGGCGAAACCCTGCCCACGTTCACAGTTTATTTTTGTACACAGAGTGCAATGACGTTAATATACTACCAGATGGGGCTGGCCGATCACATTTCACAGATCACTTTTCTATTTTTGGGAACACGCAGCTAAGGCGGAGAGCCGGTCTAGTTAAGGCGGCCGCCTTAACTAAATAGTTCTGCGGGAAACCCTGAATAATAATAAGAAATTAAGTAAATTTAGTATTATTAGCATGAATACCATTCAGCGCTGCCCGGGATTTGGGTTAGATAAATCAGATTATCTTAGCCTGGTTAACACCAGACTCTTCTCAGTTCTGACTGAGAGTGGGTCTGGGCAAGGTTAATTCACAGCCCATTTTCAAAGGGGTGTCACCAACGGACACCGCTCAAATGCCTCTTGGTACAATTGGATATATCAGACTTTTGCCAAATCGAGTCGGCAAGACCGCGGCAACATGTTTTTTTATATATGAAGGCTTCGAGTGTTGTTCTTTGCTCAATTTTCAAAAAACAGCTGATTCGAAAGAGTTATATTGCAGATGTTCCATTGAAGCAGCCATTGTTGTAATTGTCTGCTTTAACCAATGACAGTATATAGCTCCGCAATCGTCATTGTTAACCCCGCCTTAACGGTTGTGATTGGTGCCTGGATTTGGAAAAATTGGAAATTTTTGAATGGGTTCTTGGCCAGACTGACTTGCAGAGCAAATCTAAATTTGCCAGAAGTCCTTCAGGGTTCTCCCAGGCTAAGATTATCTATCCTAACATGTTGCTCTCCAGCATCTCCTTGTGTTTAGAATGGGCACCTGTAAATTCAATCACGGAACCATAGTCGGTGAACTAGTCAAACCAATCGGCAGCTCGGGTGACATGTGGTTGAGTGAACCATGTGCACAACCCTCGTTATCCCACAGATCTGTACAAGGAGTTGTGAATCTGCAGACAAGGCAGAATTAGAGGGAATTGGGAAGGGAAGAAAATCTGGAAAAATCACAAAGAAACAATAGATGTCAGGATAATTTTATATTGCCCAATCCTAGGACATATTTCCTGCAGTAATTGTTGTGTACCAACTAATTGCAACTGGGTTTACCAATTTTGGGAAGTTCCTAAATAAAACCTAAATGACCAGGGGTCTCATTTAGAAAACTTTGGGGTGGATGTTCGTCAGAAGTGGCATACGGACGAAACATAGGATGTGCGTACGCACAGAAATATTCTGATTTATTTTACCGTGTGCACGCATGTCTAATGCCATTTTCCCTTTATAAATCACAACAACAACAAAAAAGCTCCGTAGCATTGCTTGCATATGGGCTTGCCTTTATCATTTGCCTTTCCTTGTTAATTTGCAAATTATATTCAAACAACTCCTGCTGTTTTCCTTGTCAACCAAAACCAGTCACGGAGCCTCTGTACTCACCATTTTTAATGAACTATTCAATAATTAAACCGGAGCGACTGAGACGAGTGACGAGAAGATGGTACTGTGAGTGAGAGGAGGCGGGGCCATGTGGGCACTGCAGCTGCGGGTGTTTAAACCCGCTGTCAAGGAGATTGCGAGAAAGTGCACTTTCAGTATCGATAATGCAGAAAATGAATATTAAAAGTGTTTACAATTTTTAGAATGAATACTTATCGAAAAAAAAATATTTTTGACAACACCAATACTTGGATGAACAAAGTATATACAAAATAATATTGTGTATTACATATACTACCATTTTAAGCAGTCGGATAATTTGTTAATAAATGAAAAAAAAAGGTTTTTTAAAAGACATGACTGTTACAAGTGAATTTGTAGTGTTATCAATTTGGTATCAATACCAAGGTACCAAAGCAAGTATCGGTATCAAAGTCAAAAGGTTGGTATTGGATGAACCCTAGTGCATTGTTAAGTATCTAAATTGCTCAAACCTTGAAAATGGTGTTCTCTTCCTCAGATGTGGGCAGGTGTCTGGTGGCATGTTTCCAGGGTATCTGGAAGAGCCGGTGGTCAGGACTGAGCCAATGAAGTCCTGGGTACCTTCCACTATCTACCTGTGCTAACAGCCAAGGCTTCAGACGGATCCTCCTAGGCTGCACACTCATCATGGGGGACAACGTAGGGTGGAGAGGGGCTCCTAAACAGGTGACTGGGGGCCTTAAAGAAGAAAGGGAAAAGTAATGGTTGAGATTAGTGAACATGCAATTGGAGGTGAGTAGAGGTGGAAAAGTGGGTAAGAGAGGAAAAAAGGTGGTGGGTGAGGAGTCAACTACAATAGCATGGCATTGTTTATTTATAGTGGCAACACATTTCTGTTTAGGAAATGATCTCATGGAGACAGAGCTGGAAATACAATCTGCTTAATTCTCCCCCCCAAATTTTTTTGTGTGAATGGTATGTTTGTACGTAAAAGATATTCCCCAATCCTTTCCTTCTTATAAAGACAATTTTTTTGCTTTTGTCATCCAAAAATGTTTGATTTGATACTATGACAACAAGACTTGTCACTCCGTCGGGCACAGAAATACAGAGTCCAGTGAGACACCAGTGTATAGTCTGTGATCCCTAAGGAACCAAGAGGTATGTAGATAATTAATGTACAGCCAAAGGGCAGCTTCTGTCAAAAGATACACATCACAGGCAAATACACATCTTAGGACCAGCGTTAATGTAACTTGATGCAACAAAACAAAAGCATTGGAGTAGAACACACATTTTGTTTTTCTATCCTTACACAATTCCCGATTTTGTCTAAACCTTAACTGAATCCTAATCTTATACCTGACCTTAAAGCTGTACTATGTAACTTCCCATTAATTTGTCCTGTGGGCCTGAGTTTTAAAATGATCTTTTATATAGATTTTTTTTATTGAACACAGGAATAATACAAGGACGATAACCAATTTCTGAAAATACACATTATTTTGTCCATAATATGCATTTGTTGCTAGTTAGCCCGGTTTTTGTGAAATGTCGATATTGCTATTCTACTATTGTATATATTTTGTATTAAAGTTGATGTTTTCCATCCCTGGATCCAATATGCTAGTTCCTAATGTTTACTACTCCTAAAACACAGTTTTTGTAGTTTTAAAAAGTACCATAGTGCAGGTTTAACCCTCAGCTTACCCTAGTCTCAGTAGCATAACTTATCCCTAATCATAACTCTAACCCCAAATACATAAACCTCAAACTAACCCAGGTTCTAACATTACCCAGGCCGCAAGTTTTCAATAAACCTAACATGGAAAAGCTGTTTTCCTTATGGGGACATGCAAAAGAAATTTGTTGTGGGAGGCAAACTGTCAAGTTTTACCATTTATTCTAAGTTCAAATCAAGAGTTGGAATCAATTCAAGGAACAGACCTGAAAAGCGTAATACATTTTTTTAAGGAAATGAAACATCAACAGGAACAATATTCAAAGGAATGTCTACCAACATTCAAAGGTATGGTGAGTTGTTAATAACAATCTTTCATAACACCTCCACAATTTTTAAAGGACATTCAATGTTTCTTCCATACTAGCCATTATACTGCCTCACACTATCCCCTAACCAATACTTCAGTTGTACTGTAGCTAGCTTGCATCCCACACATCTGTCAAAGAAGCATATATACCAGGGTTTTTAAACCAGGGGTGCTACTGCGGCGTTCCTTGGGAATATCTTCCAGAATTATTACCGTAGTTTAAATTAATATTATTTGTACATTGCAAATAACAATCAAACTAAAATAATTTTGTATACTGTGCAACTTCATACAATTAACAAATTATTATTGAGGAAAGGAGGTTTAGAGATAATTATGGATGATGTTATTTAAAGAAAATGTAAGAAAGCTGTTAATACTTACAATACATTTTTGCTCAGAAATGATTTTAGTTGCATCAAATTGGTATGTTAATTGCAACTTTTAAGTAATGTATGCATAGTGGCCTATATAGCATCTACATTCTCATCAACTCCTCCCACGTGTGACAAGATGTCATCCCTGGATTGACAAATCAAACCTGCTTTGTCACCACAAATGAAATACTACTACCATTTCCAAAATGCATAATGATTTCTTCCTTCTTTTAAAAAAAAATATGATTTAGAATGTTGGGTAGTTTTTTGTAGGGATTTTACTTCATTTTCACCCAAGTCTTTCAACCACAAATGCAACATCACCATCCATGTTTGTTATAAGACTGCAATAAATAATTTTGAACTGCGAATTTCTCACCAATGCACATCATTTTAAATAATTCCAGATTGCAAGGGTGTCAATTTGACTGTCAGACTTAGATTCAAATTGTTTTGCAACGAGTAAATATTTGCCACTGAAAACATTCAATGGAAAACATTTGTTTAATCCAAGGTCCCTTCGTATGTTAGTAAATAATTTAGATTAATAAAGTATGCCATCTTAAGAAAGGTTAGTTTTGTCAGACAATGTTTGTGTATTGAGATCTTAATCGTAAGGAACGCCGTTTTCCCATCATTGCACCTTACATAGTGGAGATAACAAGGGGAATTCCCATGTGTATTTACTATACAATAATTGCATACGTTTGGATTGCATTTACCACATCCTGTATTATTACATTAAATGTGTTAAAGCACAAGGTAAATAGCGTTACTGGTTTTAATACAAGGAGTGCAAAAAATCTGTATGAACAAGGAACGGCGCCAACAACAAGCTGAAAATAGTCTCGTCTGCCATGATTATGTAAACAACCTTCAAAGATTGCCAAAGTAAAGCACTCTAAATACAAAATGTATCGTATAGCTGTTGTAGGAAACAAGCAATATTTTAAGTGTCACCCACCTTTTGACGATAGGTCTTTTCAACAAAGTTGTAGTTGTACTTGTATCAAGTTTTAGAATCCTAACCAGTTAAGTTAGTAGGCTACGCTATCCCTCCTTTCACAAACAGAAGAGCGGTGTGTGCGTATGCGCGCTGCAACAGGTACGTTTTTTAAATAAGTCTATGCTACTGACAAAATCCTTCCACATCACCATTGCCAGTTCAATCAGTATGCAGGTAAATTCATAGACAACATCCGGCGCGTATACAGGAAACTTTCCACAAACAGCGACGCATGATTTGAGCTTAAAAATGAACTAACCTTCATATACTGTATTTGGAACTAACGACATGAATGTACAACATTCAGCCAGGTACCACCCTTCCGGGTGACAGCGCATTCTAAAGTGGCCTAGCCTAGACGGAAGCACATGCAACATCTCATTTTCGATTTACAAGTGAAGCCTGCAGTTTCGCAATAAGAGTAAAATGCAATTTGTAGTTGAAATTTCCTTCAAACCAATGTGGCTGTACCTTGTACCTTTTAATGTATATTTAAATATTCTGACTCCATTCCTAGACTTACTTCCAGAGTAAAATATTATTACTAATCAGACCAAAAACATTTGATTTCTGTCAAGGTTCATATATTACAAAATGTAATATTAATTTATTCAATACATACAATTTTTTACAGGGTGGAGATGCCAAATATTGGTATCCAAATGATGTCACAGACCAGGTGTTATTTTGTTATGTTATCTCAATTGTTTAGAAATCTGGTAACTGGAGCACATTGCATATATATCTATAGATTTACGTCATTTTCATACTCATTAAACCATTTTGCGACCCCTTGTGCCTTCTGGATGAGGTCATTGTCATCCTGAAAGAGACCACTCCCATCAGGATGGAAATGTATCTCAATGGGACAAAGGTCATCACTCAGAATGACTTTTTAATGATCTGCAGTGACCCTTCCCTCTAAGTGGAGAAGTGGACCCAAACCATGCCAAAATATGCCCCCTACAGCATCTGCATTTATTATGTTCCTTCACTCATTGACATTTTCTTCATTTAATTTGTCACCCATCTGTAGATCTCCTTCTTTAAAATTAAGGAATACATATTAGGAACTGCATCATCCATCATCTTTAGGTTGGAAATTTGGCCATGACACCGGGGTTAATGTAGTGGGAGTAAAACAATACAATTAATATGCACTTATGAAGTTAACAGATTAATAATTAATATATTTCCTTTTCTTCCCTGTTGCAATAGTCTGAGTTAAGAATGGAAGAATGCTTAATAAATGAGTATAAAAGATGGATAGTATAGACGTTGTTGATATTTACTGTCTAACTATCTGACCCCATATCGATTATGTATCCCTGTGTGTAAACAGTTATGGAAATAAATACTACCTTAACCCAGGAAATTTAATTGTTGCACACGAGTCAGACAAAGTGCGTACCTTGCTTGAATGTGTAGGTGATAAGAGCTGAAACTACGAGCAGGCCGTAAGTAGATAGCTTACCTTCCCGTTAAATATCTCCACCAGAGATTTACTAGGAAATTACTTAGAATGTCTCAGACAGAACTTAGTAAAGTGAATAACATTTAATTCCAGATAAAGGGCATCAAAGTACAACGCTTTAACCGGAAAAAGAATTACACAATTACAATACCAAAAATTACATGTCGTCAAAACTCCTAAGTATGATCTACGATCTAAGCATGTCCTATACAGTTCAGTCTATAAATCCAACATTTATTCTAACACATTTACTATGGCGTGCACTAAACGTGGGCCAGGAGCCTTGTTAATGGCGCAGTCCGGTAGGAATTGGGAGGCAGGTGCGTCTTCAATGACAGTGGTGTATTTATTTACACTTGAAATAATGAACTGAACAAGAACAATGAACTACACAGAACAAGCAAAACCACAAAACTAAATAGCACACCAAACGAGGGGACAACAAGGAACACCTGGGAACTAATCAAACACTGAAGGGAACTATGGGAGAACAGAACCAACATGCAATGCAAAAACCAAACATAAGGGGGAACCAAAACATAACACATGAGAGCAACTCAAAACATAAAATGTCCTTTTACCAGCCCACCCTGGGCTAGACGTTTCAATTAAAGAGAACTCATTTGATTCAACATAAACAAATACTTTTTATCCCCACCGAAGAGGTGACACCCGAATATCTCCCGCTGCATACGAAATGAAGATCAGTTCACTGGCTGGAGTTGGAACAAACGGGACACATTAACATGATTAGATCATGCTTTGACTTGTGGCGGAGCTATCCTGTTCGTAACAAAATAACTGAGTTATAACATTTAATTATCTCCCAGAGGGGAAAGCTAGCATTTGTCTTCTCCTAGTATCCCCGTGGAGAAGTCATATAACCTGTGCAATGGCATTTGTCTCTCCACGTAACCCTGTGGAGAAATCATATGGCCTGTGCAACCTTTTGTACATGTAATAAAACAAAACTCCCTTTATGGGATGATCAAGAACAGATCAAATAGGTAGAGTCTCTGTTGTGTAACATAAATTGATCTCTTGGGCTACACCCTTGGGGTTGTCTGTGTGCTCCAGTGGGGGGTTGAGCCCCTTTCCATGAATCTTAATTCCCCTCATGAAATCCTTGTGTTGGATGAGGTGTGAGAGGAAACCAGCTGTTGTATGAGTCATATTTGGTCCTGTAAACATTATTTCCACTACATTAACACCCTTACTCTTACGATAAGTGCCATGGGATTTTTAATTAGCATAGAGAGTCAGGACACCTGCATTTAATGTCCCATCCGAATGACGGCATCCTATGCAGGGCAGATGTCCCCGTCACTGCCCTGGGGCATTGGGATTGATCTTTAGACCAAAGGGAAGAGTGCTCCCTACTGTCCCTCAAACACCACTTCCAGCAGCACTGGTCTCCCATCCAGGGACTAACCAGGCCCGACCCTGCTTAGCTTTAGAAGCCAACCAACAGTGCAATACAGGGCTCTATGCTGCTGGCTGTCACTGTCCTGTGACTCCAATGACTGTCTGCCCACTCCAACCACATCATTTGTTACCCCGCCCAATACTAATACAGAGGGAGTATGGATTAGCTGAGTGGAGTGGGCGGAGTAACTTTATGGTGTGGTTGGATTGGGCGGACAGTCATGGAAGTCACAGGACAGTGTCTGACTGTCCCGGGACATTCCTCACGACATTTCACCCCCTTTCGCCTTCAGAACTGCCTTAATTCTACGTGGCATTGGTTCAACAAGGTGCTGAAAGCATTCTTTAGAAATGTTGCCCCATATTGATAGGATAGCATCTTGCAGTTGAAGGAGATTTGTAGGATGCACATCCAGGGCACGAATCTCCCGTTCCACCACATCCCAAAGATGCTCTATTGGGTTGACATCTGGTGACTGTGGGGGCCATTTTAGTACAGTGAACTCATTGTCATGTTCAAGAAACCAATTTGAAATGATTCAAGCTTTGTGACATGGTGCATTATCCTGCTGGAAGTAGCCATCAGAGGATGGGTACATGGTGGCCATAAAGGGATGGAAAAAATGCTCAGGTAGGCCGTGGCATTTAAACGATGCCCAATTGGCACTAAGGGGCCTAAAGTGTGCCAAGAAAACATCCCCCACACCATTACACCACCACCACCAGCCTGCACAGTGGTAACAAGGCATTATGGATCCATGTTTTCATTCTGTTTAGGCCAAATTCTGACTCTACCATCTGAATGTCTCAACAGAAATCGAGACTCATCAGACCAGGCAACATTTTTCCTAATTGTAGCCTCTTTTTCCTATTTGTAGTGGAGATGATTGGTACCCGGAGGGGTCTTCTGCTGTTGTAGCCCATCTGCCTCAAGGTTGTGCGTGTTGTGGCTTCACAAATGCTTTGCTGCATATCTCGGTTGTAAGTGGTTATTTCAGTCAAAGTTGCTCTTCTATCACCCACGCATACTGGATGTTTTTCCCTTTTCACACCATTCTTTGTAAACCCTAGAAATGGTTGTGCGTGAAAATCCCAGTAACTGAGCAGATTGTAAAATACTCAGACCGGCCCTTCTCAGACTGGCCCTTCTGGCACCAACAACCATGCCACGCTCAAAATTGCTTAAATCACCTTTCTTTCCCATTCTGACATTCAGTTTGGAGTTCAGGAGATTGTCTTGACCAGGACCACACCCCTACATACATTGAAGCAACTGCCATGTGATTGGTTGAGTAGATAATTACATTAATGAGAAATTGAACAGGTGTTCCTAATAATCCTTTAGGTGAGTGTATACTGCTCTGCCCAAACTCAGTGTGCTTCCCAGCAGTCAGCTCCCCCTGCCGTTCATAAGGTGCCTCTGCACCCCTTTAGTTTCAGACCCTACCACCAGCCTTTGGGCCATGCCTCCTCATTTACATACACTTTTGAAATGCCTAATGCTAAATCCAAATGGAAAAGGTGATTCTTAAAATGTCAAATCAATCAATAAAAGATTTCAAAGATTTCAGTTTAAGCATTTATATTTAAGCTTTGCATTTTAAATTTGACTTTGCATTGCACTTCACATTTTCAAATTATCATTTTACCTTTGCTTTTTCAGTTTCCTTTTTCTTTTTTGAATTCAATTATGGCATGATTTCTCCTAGTAGCATAGTAAAATAATAATATTTTAAATTTGATTTCGCTTTGTTTTCTTTTTTGGACTTTCAATTTGAATTATTAATAAATATATCCTTCATATACATAAGACAAAACACGCTAATTTAAACAGAGCTAGTGGTATTTGTATTTTGGTAAGGTTTAATTGATCTAATTTTTTTTACTTTGCTAGGGATTCCTTAGCTGATTTTAGTTTCAGTCAAGCAGCTGGCTAGTCAGAACAATGGGGACTGTCATTTATGTATTTCTGAAATTAAAATAAATGTTAAAGATATTTTGCGCTATATTAGGTCTCTAGGATCTAAAACCTGTGTATATTAGCATTTTATTTCTCATAGGTGTCTAGGTTAGTACTTTCTCTCTGGCTTTGCTGTGTCTAAATGCTGGGCCCGCACTGCAACCTCATGTGGACATCACTGTGCAGCTTGATTGAACCATATGTCACACATTTCCCTCCCTGAAAATGTGTAAGAAATTGCCATAGCAGTGAAAAACACAATAATCCTACTTAGATGCATATAATCAAAACAATATCGTACACATCTAAAATGGGGGCCTAAAAATAGTTTTGCAATCACAAAATTTGTGGAATGGATCTTTAAATCAGCTTTTTATGTTGGATTCTCTATGGGCTTCTCCATTGACTGTATGCCTCCACGTCCCCCCGATTGCCTGCACGCTTCTCCTGACTATTCAGTAATTTCTCTACCATGGTAATGGATCCTTATATACATTGTCATGTTTCTTTAGAAATAGAGAATGGACAAATAAAGTCTTTAAAAAGTTCAGATGTACAGTTATTCGCTGTCAAAGTGACGCCAAAATGAATGTGAGTCTATGGAATGCTAGCGGAAGGTGATTGCTTTTTAGCCTCAGAATCTCCCCATAGAATGTACTCCTTCCGGATGCTCAGTTACCCCCTTCAATGTGTTCTGCACTTCCTAAACTGGCCTTCGTAACTCATCAGTGACGTCACTGGTGAGTGAATGAAGCTACAGGGGAGGAGATCAGTTGACTTCCATTTCTGTTCTCGTCACACCACTGAATCAATTTGATTGGATACTAAAACTGTACACTTAGTGCAGGAATATTATGCATTTTATTCTTCCATAAATAGCTACATAGCTTATATGAAGAGTTAGAGTGGGATTTTTTCAACAATGGCAAGTGCAAGTGAGGAGATACCTGAAGGATTTGAAACAATTTCATTTTGATAAACTGTTATTGATTGGTAATATCCAACCATATATTTCAGCTGGAATACAGTGAGGAAGAAATATGGGAAGGGCTCCTGCCCAACTTTATCTGTTGAATATCCATATCGCCGCTGTTTTGCTTTTGTCGGCCGGTAGCTCTCAGTGGCAACAGAGACAGAGAATGTTTAGTTGTTAGGAGTGGGACAAGGAAAGGTTTTTGCTTTCAACCATCTCCTGCCGAGAAGATGATTACATCTGTTTGTTGGATCATTCGAGTATTAACGCTAAAATGGACCGAAGTGTTTTTGAAAAAAAAACAGCCAGGCCATATGGAGGACCAACTTATCACAAGTAAGGAGCTGATTTCCCATTATCTACTTGGCTGGGGTTAGCCTTTAATCGCTCCAATTTTGCATCTTGTGCAATAAAATCGCTCCAATTTTGCATCTCTTATAATTGCGAATATGCCTACAGAATACTGCTAACTCTGTTATATTTAAAGCCAGGGTGATTGTATACTTTTTGGTGTAATTGTTTGGAAATAATGACCAAATGACTAGCAACAGTATTGTAATGGGTGAGGGCTAACTGGCTAACTAGTTTGTTATCTGGGGTTTTCATGCAGTCCCTGGCCAATGTGGAGTGGAGGTAGCATCATTAGCTTCAATGTAGCTATCTTTGATGGTGTAAATACTTGGAGGAACAAACGTAAAATTTAAAATAATCTGTTGCAGATTCTGGCTAAATCTGTACCTAATAAAGCATTGTAGGGCTTATAGCTCTGGAACGATATTGTGACCCGTAGTAAATGTTTTCAATTGCAGTGTATAATTTCTAGCTAGTAGCCAAGGTCCTTACACTAAATTTGCACTGAAGCGACTCGCAGCACGCAGGTGGAAGGTTCGCATTGAATTCTGGACTTTGTGGTATTTAAAATAAAATCTGATACAGAAGCAACCAAAGTGTACTCTTGGCTGTTTTCGAAAAAACACGCTGGAACAGCATATGAAGTTAATCAGTCTAGGGCCCTCAAACTCAACTCAGGACCTCGAAGCCAGATCCACTCCACATTTTCATTGCAACCCTCTAATCTGGGACTTATTTAGACCTGGGACACCAGGTGAGTCCATTTAATGTTCAAGTAGAACAGAAAACGAGCAGGCACCCCACCCCGTAGGGTTAGAGTTGAATACCCTTTGTCTAGGGTATCATTTTTAACTATATTTAAAGTGTTTTATTTACTCTGGAATTGTACTTTACGTAAACTATTGAAAACCTTTTATGAAGTGTCTGCACCTGTTTCCTTTCTCATTCTTCATCTCAACATCACAGAATATAGCACCAAGATATGGAACCAGCATGCACCCCTTCACATATCTCCCAGGAGGTTGACAACCATTCCTAATGCCTGGATTTACCTCAGCTACAGCTAGCGCAACTTTGCGCCATAATGCAGGAAGTGTTACAGAAGGTACAAACATTGGGTTTGCCAACGCTTTGGCAGCAGCACATAGGGCTGGTCCTGCAGCTGTTTCTACATCTGCAACACCAGTCCCAAGTTCTCCTTTGGCCCTGCCAGAGTGTTATGATGGAAAACCCTCCATTTGTCTGGACACCATGCTCAGGGAATGTCGCCAGCTCCAGCATTATGCAGAACCCCGACACTCTCCTCACCCCACTACATCATAGCCGGAACTGCGTTGAACCAGACGATACACGCATGGAGGTTGGAGGGACCCCATTTCCAGCTCCATAACATAAACCTGTGAGTAATTTTTTATCCAGACATCAGGACTCAGGAATCAGGAACAGGAATCACAACGTGAGTGTTGTGCCATTGCCACTCTGATGTTTAGTATACCACACAGGATATCCTTCTTCTCAGATTTTTTCCACCTTGAATAGTTCCAGAGAATCTGGAAATCTCATAGATCGGGAGCTGATGAAAGAAATGGGTCTCTTCACCATGACTCTGTCCTCACTTCTTCAAGTCATCTCACTGGATAACAGACCACTGTCACGTGAACTATTATGCACGTCACTATCCCCATCATCATTCCTATGTTACCCCTGCACCTAGAAGAAATCTCCTTCAGCATCGTCACTTCACCAGTTTGACGGATGGTTTTGGGAGCTCCATGGTTACGTCAGCACAACCTCATCATCAAATGGACCTCACAGAAATGTACAGCCTGGGCTGCCTCATGCTGTGAGTCCTGTCTATCCTTAGTCTGTAGTTCCACATCGGTTGAGAGTCCCATCACATCTCCCCAGTTTTTACCCTCACATCCCACCCTTCTCACAGGCCCTACGACTGTGCCATTGACCTGATGGAAGTAAAGAGCCAACCACGGAGCAGTCTACTCCTTGGCGATGCCTGAGATTTAGGCCATGGAGAAGTACATATGGGAGGCGATGAGGCAGGGTTTCTTCCAGCGCTCTTTGACCCCTGCCTCAGCCAGTTTCTTCTTTGTGGCTAAGAAGGACAGAGGACCACTACATTTCAGTACCCTCTGCCACTGGTGCCCTCTTTCATTGAACACTTGCGCGAGGCGTGTTATTTCACCATGCTCGACATGAGGTGTTCCTACAATCTTGTCAGGATCAAGAAGGGAGACAAGAGGAAGACTGCCTTTAGCACTACCTAAAGTCAGTATGAGTATCGGGTCATGCCCTTCGGGCTGGCTAATGCACGTTTGGTTTTCCAATCCTTCGTCAATGACGTGTTCTGAGATCCTGGGTAGACAGGTTGTTGTTTATATCAATGAAATCCTCATCTATTTGGCCACCTTCACGGAACACATCAGGCATGTCAGAGATATATTGGAACATTGGAAGCATCAACTCTCCCTATGGCGTGTTAATGGAATGCTCTAAAACGGACAATGTCAGATCATGGCCGGTCTCTACAACAATCAAGTGCCTACAGAGCTTCCTAGGATTTGCCAACTTCTACAGGCGTTTCATCATGGACTTCAGCTCCATAGCCACCCCACTGACCACTCCACTGAAGGGAGGCCCAAGACTTCAACAATGGAACTCCAATAACCATGCAGAACATATTCACTACTGCTCAAATGCTAAACATCCTGATCCCGCACATTAATTTATACTGGAAGTGGATACCTCCAAGGTGGGTGTGAGTGCCATCTTTTCTCAGCAGCAGGGTAAGTCAGATAAACTGTATCCATGTGCTTTCTTTTCCAAGATATGTACTCCTACAGAGAGGAATTATGGAGTTTAAGACTGTCCTGGCTCTGGAGGAATGGAGACACTGGCTGGAGGGCACGCTACATCCATTCCAGATTCTCACTGACCATTGGAACCTTGAGCACATTCGTGAACAACAAGGCGGACGCCCTGTCCCAGATGCTTGACATGGTAGAGAAAAGGGCGCTCATCTGGTTTCCCGCAGTCTGTAAAGTGGATGAGGACATCCGCCAAGCCTCTATAGATAAGACTGCCCCTGACAGCACACCTCCGAACCGGCTCTACATTCCAGACAGCATTCGGGATAGACTGCTCACCTGGATGCATAATTCTCTCTCCGCTGGACATGCTCGGAATATCTGCACCCTTCACGCCCTGGTCCAGATGTACTGGTGGCACGCTTTTCCCCAGGATTTTCAGAATTACTTCAACTCCTGCTCCGTGTGTGCACCAATGATCCAAGGAATGCACCTGCTGGTAAACTGCTGCCCCTACCTGTGCCTCAGCAACCATGTTCCCATCTCTCCATAGACTTTGTCATGGACCTGCTAAAACAGTGTTTCTCTACGAGGGCATTCCGACGGCGACGGGGGAAAGGGGGGCATTGTAGTCCACTGGGGGGGGGGGGCGTTTATGGTATGTTTACACCAAAGATTCACAACAACACAAGTTTAAAGTTTCAGGTACTTGCAAAAAACTGTGGTCTGCAACATTAAAAACTGCCAGTTTATGTCCAATTCGAGTGGACAAGATGGTGTATACATCATACCTCCTCTTCAGTGTTTCTGTCAACTACTTGTGGCCAGCTCCGTGCTACATTCACGGAACAAGATGTCAGATTATAATCTATAAAATGTCACCTTTACTGTGTAAACTCACGAAAATTGATTTTTTTCTTTCTTAAATGCTTTCATTCCTCTGAGATACACCATAAAATGTTTTTACCCTTTGATAAATTCCAGCTTGTTTTCCATTAAAACAATTCCAGGGATTGACATTAACACTTGTACAGGACAAGTAAAAGAAAATGAATTTACCAACTGCAGAGATTGAGCTAAAATAATTTATCTGCAATTGGTAACGTGATTTATCTTCTGATTGAGTAGATGGCTCGCTAACTTTAGCCAATGTGCACTCTTCCGGTGATTACATTGACAGAAAGCTCTGTTTACACAGTGCAAGTACCCATTCACTGTTAATACTTAATAAAAAGTAGAGGTTTTGATTTACTGCATACACACAATCTACCATAGCAATATTCAATGTTTTTCTGACATTTTTTATTCAAATGCAGGTGACAACGGTGGCTGAAATTGAATGAGCAAGTATCAGAAAGAGAGAAGAATCAATCAAATTTATTTTATAAAGCCCTTTTTACAACAGCAGTTGTCACAAGGTGCTTTGACAGATAGCCAGCCTAAAAACATCACATTTAGAAGCGATGCATAAGAGAATATTTCTAAATAGTGAGACTTAGGGTTAATCCCATTTCTCTGTCTTACCCCTTCCCCTACCCCTTCGTCTTAACCATAGCCCTTGTCCCTTGAAACTGAGTGGTAAGGGATAGGGATGAAAACATACCCCTATGAAATGAGACACCACTTGGTTACTGTTACGTTATCATACATCGTCGCTAGCTGGCTGCTACTTCACCAGAGGTGACAAGTGTTCATTACAAACTTTCAAGATATCAAATGAAATCCACTGCTAATGGAGTTTATTTAAAACTGTAGACATGCATGGAGTCCATTCAAGACTAGTCAGAGAAATGCGAGACTGTTGTGCAGATCAGCAATGTAATGTTTGCATAGCAATTTTTTTAAATGTTTCAACATTGCAAATATATATGTACAGGACTGTTTAGAGCACAAAACAAGTCTGTTGTAATTTTTGTGTCAATTATTTAAACCGAAATTACATTTATTGGACTCTCTTGATGATCTGGTATGGAAGAATTAATTGGACTTTAATATTTGTAACCCACAGAAGACAATCTACAAATGTGTACAATGATGGGGAAATATTTCACTATCTGCAAATGTGTATTTTTACATTTGTGATGTGTAAAATCATATCCACAAAAATACAGGGTGATGTGTACAACACAAAACTGTTTTTACACATTTGCAGATTACTTCCTGTGAATTTGTGGGTCATGTTACATTTGTAAGTTCCTTTTTACACATTTGT
>JACXGM010001869.1:38949-51109 GCA_016801145.1 Umbra pygmaea | reverse complement strand
TAACTAGCCCGAGGACTCCTTGGACTTCACCTTGAGACTAACTGGCCCGATGACTCCTTGGACTTCACCTTGAGACTAACTGGCCCGATGACTGCTTGGACTTCACCTTGAGACTAACTGGCCCGATGACTCCTTGGACTTCACCTTGAGACTAACTGGCCCGATGACTGCTTGGACTTCACCTTGAGACTAACTGGCCTGATGACTCTTTGGACTTCACCTTGACACTAACTGGCCCGATGACTCCTTGGACTTCACCTCGAGACTAACTGACCCGATGACTGCTTGGACTTCACCTTGAGACTAACTGGCCTAATGACTCCTTGGACCTAACCTCGGGATCTCAGAAGAACCATTTTATTTTAAATTCTCTAAGCACAAAAGCAGAATCTATAAAAAAACACCATAAACTATTCTTTCATTAACAGTTTTTGGGGGTTCCAAGTTACACCGAATACAGTTCCCTAAAAACCTTGGCTGAAAATGTTTTATTTTGATCCCTAAAGAAATGGGTTGTCCAGAATCTCAAGGCAGGACGATGAACCATTCAACAGTGTTCAAGGTCTCCAGGCAGAGCCAGCCTCATTATGTGAACTGTCAGGGTGGTTGAAGATTCTCACATGCTTCCTCCACACACACACACACGTCACTGAACCCCCCCGTGGTTCTACCAAAACGTACAGATTTATTCCAGTCAATGATTTAAAGTAATAATGAATTTAATAGTTCCACATACAGTATACAGATAACATTACTCTTTAGACTTAAGCTTTCAAGGTTGAGAGCAAAAGGGAATGAGTAGCCATAGAGGCAGAAGCCAGGAAAATAAGTGATTCAATCTTTGTTCAAACCATATTGAGGACTTGGGGGTTGGGTGATGATAAAAGGGTAATTTTACAGACCACTGTGTTATCAGGTAGGCACATTACAACATTCGTCATCACAGGTGCTGTCTGACAGCGTCAGAAATCTACTAATAAATCAATTAATTTGGTCCTAGTAAAATCTAAAAGCACCTCAGCTTCAATACTATTTAAACTATATTACAGTTTAGCTCATAAATGTAATACCCTGGCAGTTTTTGGAAAATATAAATGATCATGCAGAAAACATTTCTTTAAGTTAGGGATAGTGGTCAGGTGAAGCCATTTATTATTAAATAATTGTGTGCCTTTTTTAAATAATATTGATTATACTGAATTTACCAATGTGGCCCTGATCAAAAGTTAACATACCCTTGAATAATTGGCCTAATAATAATATATACAGAAGTTAAAACGTTAAATGGCTATTAAGAGTAAGTTTCCACACCTGTGACTTGTTTGATTGTAATTAGTGTCTGTGTTTATATAGTCAGTGAGTTTCATAGCTCTTGAGACACTTCTGCATGTTTCATCCAGGGCTGAATTGACTGCTGGATTCTGAGCCATGGGGAAAGAAAAATAACTGTCAAATGACCTGTAGGAAAAGGTTGTTGAACTTCAATAAGGAAAAGGATATGTAAAGATATCCAAAGATATATAAATTCCAATCAGTACTGTAGAACTGAAAAAGAACTGGACAATTAGGAGTTTCGATACCAAGCCACGTCAGGTAGACTAACAAAGATTTTAGTCACAACTGCCAGTACAAATGGTAAAGATACAAAGAAAACCCACAAGCAACTTCAGCTGAAATACAGGCTTCTCTGCAAAAAGGTGGAGTGGCTGTTTCAAGACTCACAATCAGAGGGTACTTGAACAAAAATGGGCTGCACAGTTGAGTTGACAAGAATAACGAATTACTGGGCCAATGCCACAACTTTCAATATACTAAACAGCACCAAAACAAGCCTAAAAACCGCTGAAATGAAGTCATTTGGAGTAATGAGACCAAAATTTAACTTTATGGTCTCAACCATAAGGGGTATATTTGCAGAGGAGACAACAAGGCCTATGACAAAATGTCCACCATCACTCCTGTGAAGCATGGAGATGTGTCTCTGATGTTGGGTGAGCTTCAGCATGACAGGGAATTTATTCAAAATTGATGACACGATCAATGCAGCATGTTATCAGGACATACTGGAGGACAATTTGCAATCATCAGCCCACATTCCTGTTCTGAAGCTATTCGACTCTTAAGGCACACATACCTGTAGGAGATATAGGCATAGATGTACTGAATATGGAGACATCAGTTAATACGTAAGGATTAAAGCTTCTCTATGTTAGGGTGACCAAACCTCCTCTTTTGCCCGGACATGTCCACTTTTTGCGCACTGTCCAAGGCGTCTGGGGGGTTTATAAACCCATGAAAATGTCCGGTTTTTAATGTTTTTTATTATTGACTGGATATACTACGGTACTTTGTTTTTTTGACAACCCTTCGCTACTTTTCGTAGAAGAAAGTTGCGAGTAAAATGCCGCAATCATGTAGAGAGAGAGAGAGAGAGAGAGAGAGAGAGAGAGAGAGAGAGAGAGAGAGAGAGAGAGAGAGAGAGAGGAGAAGGCGGAGCAGCACAAACCACACAGCAGCTGACATAGACCTACGCTGTGCATGTGCAAACAGCTTTGTCAAGGACCAATCACTAATCTGTATTGTTTGCTCCCTTTTGTTTTAAATTAAGAATTTTATTTGAGCATTTATTTTATTATTTTCATGCACGTAATCAGAAGAGATTTTTATGCACTTAATTACAAGAGAGTTTTAGACAGTTGTTCATTCCTGTTTCTGTCGTGTGCAGAATCTTATGCTTATGACTCAGTATCCTCTTTTTGGGAAATCAATATTTGGTCACCCTACACTCTAAAAACAAAAGGTTCTAAATAGCACTAAAAGTGGTTCATGGCTTGTAATCATAGGGGAACCAATTAAAGTGCTATATAGCACATATCTTTAAAAATGGTGCCATGTAGAACCATAAGAGGTGCCAAATAGCACCATAAGCACCTCAGAACCGCTGAAGAACCGCTGGAAAACCGCTGGAGAAGTAGCGGTGCTATATAGCACCGTAACTATTTAAAGAACCTGTTAAGCCCAGTTTGGTTCCCTGCTGATTTTCTGTTCTACCTCAACATTAATTGGACTCACTTAGTGTCCCAGGTCTAAATAAGTCTCAGATTAGGGGGTTGCAATGAAAAAGTGCAGTGTATCTGGCTTCAAGATCCAGAGTTGAATACCCCTGGTTTAGGAGAAGGCTACATAAAGCTATCGCAGAGATTAAGCTGTCAGTGTCCACTGTGAGGAACATAGTGAGGAAATGGAAGAGCACAGGCACGGTTCTCATTGAATCATCAAGACTGGGTGAAGAAATATCTGTTGACAGATTTTTCAAAGGATTTATGGACTGATGAGATGAGAGTGACTCTTGATGGACCAGATGGATGACCCCGTTGCTGGATCAGTAATGGCCACAGAGCTCCACCTCAACTCAGATGCCAGCAAGGTGGAGGTGGGGTACTGTTATGGGCTGGTATTATTGAAGATGAGTTAGTTGGACCTTTTCTGGTTGAAGATGGACTCAAACACAACTCCCAAACCTACTGAGAGTTTTTAGAAGACAGTTTCTTCAAGCAGTGGTACAGGAAAGTCTGCATCTTTCAAGAAGACCATGATTTTTATGCAGGACAATGCTCCAACACATACATCGAAGTACTCCACTGTGTGGCTAGCCAGTAAAGGCCTTAAAGATGAAAGAATAATGACATGGCCCCTTTCCTCACATGACCCAAACCCTATTGAGAACTTGTGGTCCCTTCTTAAATGGTTGATCTATGGTGAAGGAAAATAGTACACCTCTCTGAACAGTGTCTGGGAGGCTGTGGTTGATGCTGCACAAAAAGTTGATTGTGAACAGATCAAGAAACTGCAAGACTCCATGAATGGAAGGTGTATGACTGTTATTGAAAAGAAAGGTGGCTATATTGGTCACATATTTTTTTATGTCAGAAATGTTTATTTGTACATTTTCATTTAGTTGCATAATTATTCTCCACACTAAGTTGCCCAACAATTGTGCAGACATAGATATTCTCCAAAGATTGACCGAGAGCACTGTAGTTGTTCAATAATATAATGAATCCTCAAGAATACAACTTGCCTGATAATTGTGCACTCAGTGTATAACCAATTTCTAAAAATACATATTATTTTGTCCATAATATCGATTTATTTCTAGTATTGTGGAATGTAAATTTTGCTATTCTAATATTGTCTGCATTTTGTAATATTTAAGTTATACATTTTCCATCCCTGGATCCAATATGGTAGTCCCTAAAATTTACAAGTCCAAAAACATTGGTTTTGTATTTTTTTGTAGCAATAGTGTCTGGAAGGTATGACACATGAATACATTTGCTATTTCGGGTCAGGTATGTATATATACATACCCCGATGAGGCTTCAAAATGAAGTCTGCTCTGCCACTAGGTACTTTAGACATTAACTTTGAAATTCCCATGGTCTCAGTCTTTTATAATAATTCAACAATGGTTTTACATGATTATACATAAGTGCCTGTAGTGTACATTAATATTGACAAATAAACTGACTTAGTCAAATTACATGAAATACCTAGAAGAACATTAAATAAATTCCCAATGGAAAAACTATAATTTGAAAACCATAAATTAAGTCACACATTAAAGAAGATGTTCACAAGCTGATCCCTTACAGTTGTCATTGTGTGTAGTGTCTATGCATGGTCATGGCTGTGAATAGATTTACAAACATCTTCAAGCAAAGTTCATATTGGTAAATCCCACACTTTAAGTAAAAATTATTCCACACATTGTTTACACACAAATCTGTGTGTCTATGCTTGAAAATGATCCCCCATGCTTTTTTTTCAAACAAGCCAAAATATAGCATTTTACCCAAAGCAGACCTGATTTATCAATAGGGCTACCAATCACATATGGTAAAATGCAATTATTTATAACAAGCAAACACATCTGTGAGCTCAGGTGGATTTTGAGAAAGTGAGCTCGGCTGAAGTTTCTGCTCCGTGTGTGTGTCTTTTTTTCTCAGCTTGAGTTTTCCTTCTCAAAGTAGCAATACGCATTTGCGGCTGGTCCTCTGCCCTAGCCTTGAGTTTCTTCTCTGAACTTGAAAATGTATTTCTGTGTTTGCACAATTTCTGAGAAGCCATAACTTTGAGGTTAGAAACTCTTCGAACAGACAACAGGAGTAAGCTGTCACCTCTGTGAACTTGACAGAATCTTTTTTAAACTTAAGTTACAGGAGTGACAGAACTGGAAGAAGGCTTCTGACCCTTGTGCACTTTCTGATGAAGAGTACGTTCTGATGATGTAATGAAACACTTCCCACAAACAGAACAGGTGTATGGCTTCTCTCCAGTATGTATGCGCTGGTGACGGTTAAATCCACGTAACTGAGAGAAACTTTTCCCACAGTCAGAACAGGAGTAAGGTTTCTCACCCGTGTGCACTCTCTGATGAATAATACGTTGAGATGATGTAATGAAACACTTTCCACAGACAGCACAGGAATATGGTTTCTCTCCTGTATGTATGCGCTGGTGATGTTTAAATCCATGTAACTGAGAGAAACTCTTCCCACAGTAAGAACAGGAGTAAGGCTTCTCACCTGTATGCACTCTCTGATGACTGCTAAGTTCATACGAAGAAATGAAACACTTTCCACAGTCAGAACAGTAGTAAGGTTTCTCTCCAGTATGTATGTGCTGGTGATATTTAAGGGAGCCTAGCTGAGAGAAACTCTTTCCACACTCAGAGCAGGAGTAAGGTTTCTCACCTGTGTGCACCCTCTGATGTCTAGTAAGATCAGATGATAAAACAAATCTCTTCCCACAGTCAGAACAGGAGTAAGGCTTCTCACCTGTGTGCACTCTCTGATGTAAAGTAAGACCAGACGGTTTGATGAAAGTTTTTCCACAGACAGAACAGGAGTAGCTTCTCTCTGTTTGCTCTCTGGTATGTTTATTAATGTGTCTTTTGAGCCTTGATATAGTAGAAAATTTGTTTTCACAATGGGGGCAGCGGTGAGTCTTCTTTTCTTTGTCATCTTCCTGTCGTTGCACTCCAGATGAAAGAAATGTCTCTACTTCAGGAATTCCAGCTGTGTGATTGACATAACAAAAATATTAGTTGGTGCTTTGATTCATATAGGAAAGCATTTAGTCACTTGCTACATCTAACCTGACGAAAATTAAAAATTCACAAACAGCGCGATGAAATCAGCACACACAAAAACTCTGTCCAGTATGTGAATGAATGCCTTGACGAAATTGAAGTTTATACTCAAGTCCAATCTAAGACTACCTGCCCGAGGGCGATGACACCATAGCATTTCTTCAGAGCAAACTACAATTATGGCTTCCCACTCTGTCACCTTGAGGAGCGATTAAAATGGAACGAGCTTGCAGAATTTATTCGACATCAAGCCGGGTGGGTAGTAGCACTTCAAGAGCTCCTCGAACTCTTATCTTCAGGTTGCTCCATTATACAGACAGACAGGCCATCTTGACACCTACACAGCGGCTGGCTCTGCACATAAACATGGTAGCCAGAAATTACCCCTTTTCTCTGATTACTTCAGTCCCACTTTGAAGTGCAGGAAGGCTTTTTTTCCACGTGATGCAGAACCTATGTAGAAATGGTATTCAGAACATCCTTGTTTATCCTGCTAGGTCTTGGTGGATGCCTCAACTTCTGTAGAGACTTGGGGGTTAACAATTGAGTTTATGGTGTTAAATTAAATTCTAAGGCATTGGGAATGTTTCCTTATAATGTCGGAAAGATGCTTTGCTTTATTAGTTGCAGCTTGGAAGTTGACCAGGGAAGTTCTGAATACGTCTTAAGAGACTGTGAGGGGATCTTTTTCCACTTACGCTCAGCTCTCCAACAAACATGCCTGAGATGGCGGGTGGAATCATTGAGCCACTGTTGAGACTTAGAATTAAGTTGTCTGAGTTTAAGAGGGGCCACAATTTCAAGGATAGCTGAACAACAAGTGTTGAAGAAGGATATTAGCTCATCAGGGCTCAAGAGGTGATCAAGGGCAGTGATAGAGGCAGTGATAGAATTTCCCAGGTAACATTCAGAGAACTTATTTGCAGTAAAAGGGTTAATATGACGGAAGTAGTGGCCAGAAGATCTGTCTGTAAACAGTGAGTTAAGTAATTTAACATTGAACACAATGGGCATTTTGTCAGAGAAGGATGCATCCTCAATGCTTATGTTATCAATGGAAAACCCCTGGATGAGATCAGATCAAGGGTGTGTCCATGTACATTGGTCAACAGATTTGTGTTGGAGGAGGCCAAATGACTCTGTTACATGGAAGAACTCACTAACCAAGTGTTTACCTGGGCAACAGATATGAATATTAAAATCGAGTTCAGTCATTAAAAATAATATTTTCCCCGCATTAATTGTCAAATCTCAATGCTCCCAGTTTCTCCTGTTCTTTTTTTTTTCAAAGGACATTGATGCATTATACAGAAATTTACAAAATGTGACTTTCTAACAGTTAGGTGGCATTTCTTACAAATTTCAGTTATTATCATCTAACATTTCAGCTTAGAGCTTTGAAAATATGGTTGGACCCGTCTGTCTGCATGGCTTAGCATTCATTAGATGCACTATTCCAAACAATTTGAATTACAGATTATAAATGGGTTCTGTTGTAAAAAATTTAGCAGTCACCGACTTGGAAAGAACTAAATATTGTCTGGTTCCATTCCATTTCCACAATGGGCCAGGCAAGGTATTTGGATTGTAAACTATATATTTAATCAACAGAGCCTGAAATCGAACAAATTCCACAGACATGTGACCAATAGAAATTGATTAATATGCCTATAAACAAAGGGGGGGGGGTCAAAATCAAAAGTAACCCTCAGTATCTGTTGTGGTCACCAGCTACATTAAGTACTGCAGTGCATCTCCTCCTCATGGACAGCACAACAAGCTTTGTACACTATCTTTGCTATGGTATACTTGACCATATATCTACTCTTCATGAACCTGAGCTGGGATTAGAGAAATGTATTAGTATCTTTAATGGCATTGCAGATAAGCATGCTTCATAAATTAAGGTTAGGGTGAGAAAGAGTTCAAACTCATGGTTAAACTCAGACATCTGAGACTATTTGTAAAACAGATGTGGCATGGGCTAAGGCTAGACAAACCGATTCTAGCTCTGACTGGGAAATGTTTAGGCAGCTGAGAAACCTGACTATCAGGCTTACTAGAAAGGCAAAATCAGATTACTACATGACTAATTGAAACGGTTGTTACAGGAATCCTGCAGAATTCTGGAAAGTAGCAAATTTACTTAAGAACAATATGTACACAGCCTCTTCATTGGCTGCACCAGATTTGCCAGTTCTAGCTGTGAGATGTTTCCCCACTCTTCCACCATGGAACCTGCAAGTTCCTGGACATATCTGGGGGAATGGTCCTAGCCCTCACCCTCCGATCCAACAGGTCCCAGAACTGTACTCAGAGGAATTTCAATCTCTTTAGAGATGGTCTTGTAGCCTGTGTTGACCATGCTTGGCTATTATCTTCTTTTTAACCTTCTCAGACAACCCTCTGGTTTTCCTTCACTGTTCCATCTTCAGTGTGAAACACAGTGACACAAAACAGCAGATTGGGTACTTTTCTCCATTTAAACTGGATGTACTAGTGATATTGCGACTAAAGATACATGTGATACTAATTAAAAGATAATTGTCTGCTTGAGACCTCACTACATTTCAATTATATTATTAACTTCATATAAACACTCCTCTTTTCTTGGGCTTAAATAGACCTGAAACACCAGGTGGGTGCTATTAATTAGGCTGGACTTAATAAGGCAGAACAGAAAACCAGCAGGCTCTTATCCTAGTATAATAAGATCTGTAAACCCCTGATATAGACAATACAGATGTTATTAAAGGTAGCATAAAATCTACTTTCATCTGTAAGACCACAAACTATAGTGTAAAGATCTCTTGATGAAACCAGGTCTTACCATGAGTTATTACATCCCCAATCTTCTCCTCCTCTTCTTCATCTTTAATGATAACATCCAGTCCCAGTGTTTGACTGCAGTCTTCCAGCTTCACTGATGTCATCTCTGAATCCACCAATGAAAACTGAGCTCCACTGTCACAATCAGAATCCAGTGTCTCTTGTTTGGGCTCAGTGTGGAAGGAGAGTAGAAGGCTGGGTTTGTCCTCCCTCTGCTAAAATAAAGACCAAACCAGACCCATACATGATCAAGTTAAATATATTATTATATTATATATATATTAAATATAATGTTATTAGTGGGTTTGTCATCCCTCTGCTAAAATAAAGACCAAACCAAACCCATACATCCATCCATCCATCCATCCATCCTCATCCGCTTATCTGAGATTGGGTCGCGGGGGCAGCAGCTCCAGCAGGGGACCCCAAACTTCATTTTCCCAAGCCACATTAACTAGCTCCGACTTGGGGATCCCGAGGCGTTCCCAGGCCTGGTTAGAGATATAATCCCGCCACCTAGTCCTGGGTCTTCCCCGAGGCCTCCTCCCAGCTGGACGTGCCTGGAACATCTCCCTAGGGAGGCGCCCAGGGGGCATCCTTACCAGATGCCCAAACCACCTCAACTGGCTCCTTTCGACGAAAAGGAGCAGCGGCTCTACTCTGAGGTCATCACGGATTTCTGAGCTTCTCACCCTAAGGGAGATGCCCGCCACACTCCTGAGGAAACCCATTTTGGCCGCTTGTACCCTGGATCTCGTTCTTTTGGTCATGACCATAGGTGAGGGTAGGAACAAAAACTGCCCGGTAGATCGAGAGCTTTGCCTTCTGGCTCAGCTCTCTTTTCGTCACAACGGTGCAATATATTGAGTGTAATACCACCCCCGCTGCGCCGATTCTCCGACCAATCTTCCACTCCATTATCCCCTCACTTGCGAACAAGACCCCAAGGTATTTGAACTCCTTCACTTGGGGTAAGGACTCATTCCCTACCTGGAGTAGGCACTCCATCGGTTTCCTGCTGAGAACCATGGCCTCAGATTTAGAGGTGCTGATCCTCATCCCAGCCGCTTCACACTCGGCCGCGAACCGATCCAGTGAGTGCTGAAGGTCACAGGCCGATGATGTCATTAGGACCACATCATCCACAAAAAGTAGCGATGAGATCCTTAGCCCACCGAACTGCAACCCATCCCCACCCCGACTACGCCTCGATATCCTGTCCATAAATACTACAACCAGGATTGGTGACAAAGCGCAGCCCTGGCGGAGACCAACCCTGAACCCAAACAGAGCTCTCGCTTTGGTCATACAGAGATTGGATGGCCCTAAGAAGGGACCCCCTCACCCCATACTCCCGCGGCGCCTCCCACAGTATCTCCTGGGGGACCCGGTCATACGCCTTCTCCAGATCAACAAAACACATGTAGACAGGATGGGCATACTCCCAGGCCCCCTCTAGGATCCTTGCGAGAGTAAAGACCTGATCCGTTGTTCCCCAACCAAGACGGAATCCACATTGTTCCTCTTCAAACTGAGGTTCGACTATCCAGCCCCTTAGAGTAGACTTTACCAGGGAGGCTGAGAAGTGTGATACCCCTGTAATTGGCACACACCATCTGGTCCCCCTTTTTAAACAGGGGGAGCACCACCCCAGTCTGCCACTCCTTTGGCACTGTCCCAGACTTCCATGCAATGTTGAAGAGGCGTGTCAAACAAGACAGCCCCTCCACACCCAGAGCTTTCAGCATTTCTAGACGGATCTCATCAATCCCTGCGGCTTTGCCACTGGAGTTGTTTGACTACCTCAGTGACTTCCACCAGGGAAATTGACAACAATCCCCCATCATCCTCTAGCTCTGTCTCTAATATAGAGTGTGTATTAGTGTGGGCGGGTCCCCGGAGTGTCTTTCGGCAGTTACCATTTGACTGACCTGGAGTACGCTGACGACACCATTCTGCTCAGCACGTCCTACAGCTCTGGGCATATACAGTGAAGAGGCTGAGAAGCTTGGCCTTCAGGTGAGCTGGACAAAAACCAAGTTCATGTATGTCGGTGATGGATCGAATCCAACTTCCCTACAATGACATTGTAGAGCCTGTCAACAACTTTGTGTATCTGGGATCCTTAGTGACAGACAACGGGGACATAAAACCAGAGATCACCCGCAGAAGAGCCCTGGCAGCGTCAGCTCTGCAGTCTCTAAGGAAATCACTCTGGAGGCACCAGACCATCTCACGCAAGACGAAGCTCCGGATTTACAACTCAGCAGTACTCCCCATCCTGCTGTATGGCTCGGAGACTTGGCCTTTAAATAAGACACTGACTACAAGATTAGATGGCTTTGATAGCAGGGCCCCAGCGGGTTTCCAACCAAGTGCTTAGAGCCGGCACGTGCCAGCCCAGAGCATCTTGCCTGGTTGCGCAACGTGCCCCCAGCCTCCACAGGAATGCACGAAAAGCTCCGCCAGAGGCGTGAGTTGAAAGTCTGTCGGACAGTGGCCTCCTTCAGACGTTCCCAATTCAACTGCACTACCCGTTTGGGTTTACCAGGTCTGTCCAGAGTCTTTCCCCACCCCCTGACTCAACTCACAAACAGATGGTGATCAGTTGACAGCTCCGCCCATCTCTTCACCCGAGTGTCCAGAACATACAGCCTCAGATCAGATGAAACTATTATAAAATCAATCAATCATTGACCTTTGTCCTAGGGTGCTCTGGTACCAAGTACACTTATGAGCATCCCTATGTTCGAACATGGTGTTTGTTATAGACAACCCATGACTAGCACAGCAGTCCAACAATGAACAACCACTCAGGTTTAGATCAGGGAGGCCGTTCTTCCCAATCACGCCACTCCAAGTGTCTCCATCATTGCCCATGTTTGTGTTGAAGTCACCCAGTAGAACTATGGAATCCCCAACTGGAGCCCCATGTAGGACTCCATTCAAGGTCTCCAAGAAGGCTGAATACTCTGAAATCCTCGGTACGCCACCTCGGTACGCCACCTCGGTACGCCACCTCGGTACGCCACCTCGGTACGCCACCTCGGTACGCCACCTCGGTACGCCACCTCGGTACGCCACCTCGGTACGCCACCTCGGTACGCCACCTCGGTACGCCACCTCGGTACGCCACCTCGGTACGCCACCTCGGTACGCCACCTCCGTACGCCACCT
>JACXGM010001869.1:25807-38849 GCA_016801145.1 Umbra pygmaea | reverse complement strand
AATAATTTTCTTATTGTAGTTAGCTTGAAACCTGAAGTGTTCAAGGCTGTTGCAGGCATTCCCTTACCAAGCGTCAGGCAGGGAATTCCCAACAAACGTATAACGGTTGGTTTGATAAAGTAGAGGAAGTCCCGTTGACAGAGCTGTCAATCAAACCAGAGCTTAATACGGTGATGTCTAATGAGATTGCAGGGCGGGCATAACCTCTAGACCCAGTAGAACAAGAAAATATACGAACCTAGATAATTCAGAAAATGATGACCCGCCTAAGTTCACATTCTTTAGAACCTAGAGGCCTAAATAGTTCTAAATATCACAGAAGACATCTTTAACATTATACCTTATTATTATACCCATTTAAACTTAAATCACAGAACTGTGAAGAAATAGCCTTGTCCTACCAGACTCTCGTATGTACATTTCATTTGTACAGAGAGTCTGGCCACTCTCCATTGACAAGCGTTAACTTCCTTGAAGGCGGGTACTCTGTTCAAGTTAAAAATTATTGTATCTGCCATAACCAATCGCTAACATTTGGTCGTGACATACTACACTCAAACTAGTGCAGGACATCAACCTCATTGTTCTCAGCCACTCCCTCTGTTCACTGATTAGACTGGTAAAGAGTTGTTTGGAGAAAACTAGGGAATATGCCGCAAATCCAGACGGAGTACTGAAGGAAAATTAAGTACGTAGGAGGGCGGAGCCAGGCTAGTGAAGAATACAGTTGCAATCAAAATGATTAACCCCCATTGAAAATCAATGTTATTGTCAAAATTTACAGGCTTTCAGCCATTTGCAATGAACAAATCAAAGAAAAGCAATTGAAACAGCTCAACACAATGAATGCATCAAGTGATTTCCCCAAATTCAACTGAAAATGCAACTCATAATGACTTCTCCAGTTTCTAAGTTATTCAACAACCTGAAAAGAAACCCTCAGCATTAATTTGCAAAACACATTTCGTCTCAAGCACATTAAGTCAAAAGAATCGTCCAAACACTTATGAGATCATTGCCCTTCACAAACCAGGAACAGGATACAAAAACATAGTGAATGCACTGAATGTTCCCATAGACACCATTGGAAGTATAGTTTGCAAGTTAAAAGTGAAGGAAACAGTGGGTTCACCACCTGGACGGGGTAGAAAAAGGAAGCGATCAACGGATGAAATTTTCTGAGGATTTCTGAGGCAGCAGGTCATGAAAACTGAGTAACTGCAAAAGACCTGCAGCAAGACTTGGTGGCAACAGGCACTGAGGTGTCAGTGAGCACAGTAAGGCGCATACTAAACGCAGAAGGTTTCCATGGCAAAACTCCAAGACGTACACCACTACTGACCCAAAAGCACAAGAAAATTCAGCTACAATATACTCAAAATCAAATAAAGAAGCCACAGAGGTTTTTGGGATTAGGTTGTGTGGAGCGATGAAACAAAACTGGAACTTTTTGCCATGATGGATCAGCGGTATGTCTGGAGGAAAAAGGATGAAGCATATGCTGAAAGCATATTTTTTTTGGAATCATCTGACCATAATATGGTGTCCCAATACTCTTCACTTTTGTCAACATGGGCCCTGGTAAATGCTAAAAAGGCTTTTTTGTGCTTGGTCTTTAGCAGTGGCTTCTTTCTTGGAAAACACCTTGCATGCCACTCCTGTGCAGCATACGTTGTATCGTGTCACATGGAACAGTCAACCCAGTTAACTTTTTAAAGCTTTAGCTAACTGTGATGAATATGCATGGTAATTTCCCTCAGCTCTTCTTAGGACAAAATGTTAATCTCGAGGTGATAGCTTCCATGGACGACCTGGACGAAACAGAATTCCTGCCACAAATCAATCCTTTTTGAGCTTTTGAATAACTTTTGTTAATTGTAGCCCTGACCTTTCTTGTGTAAAGCAATTACTTTCATTGGTTACGTTATTTTTTAAATGTAATCCGTGACCATCCACAATTGTAAATCAGTAAAGTTACTTTTGGAATACCCAAACGCAGTAACATGATCTGATTACTTTAAAAAGCTAGTTAATAACCAGTTGAATGTCATAGCAGGAAGTTTGTTAACATAACCTGGTATAAGACTGAATCAAGTTGTAGTGAAACAAAAATGTCTGTTGACAATATAATGTACAATATTATGTTCTCATTTTTATTTATTGTTTCACAAATGCATATTGCACATTTTGACAATTTACCAATGACATTTGCAGTTGTGGAACCACGGACCAATTACGTAATTCACTTTTCATGGCGACTTAATAATAGAGATGTAACTTAACACAATTTACATAGTTTTTTTATTATATCTGAAGCTGTTATATAGGATGCCTTACAACATTGATATTTTTCAATCAAAAATCGACTACTCCCAAATGTAAACGTATCTACAGTGCATCCAGAAAGTATTCACAGCGCTTCACTTTTTCCACATTTTGTTATGTTACACCTTCATTCTGAAATGGATTCAATTCATTATTTCCCTCAAAATTCTACAAACAATACCCCATTTTGACATAATGACAATGTCAAAGAAGTGTGTTAGAAAATTTTATTTAAAAAAAGCACATGTACATAACACAGCCTTTGCCATGACACACAAAATTGAGCTCAGGTGCATCCTGTTTCCACTGATCATCCTTGAGATGTGTCCACAACCAGATTGGAGTCCACCTATGGTAAATTTAGTTGATTGGAAATGATTTGGAAAGTCACACACGTCTATATAAGGTACCTTTAGTATGTAGTATGCATATTGAGACGCAGACATTGACTTCACTTGCTCTCCATAGGAATGAATGCAGTCTGTTCTCCATTTATTTATACTATGATTCCAAGTCCATGGCTGCATCTCAATATGCATACTACATACTAAAAGTATGTACTGCGCAGGTGGTGGTAAAGTACGTACTATTAAGTAGTAAGCAAGTATGCTAGCATTGGGACATACTATGACGTCATAACGCTGCATCTAAAATTAGACCACGTCCACCAGCGATGAAGCCCGCAAAATTTGAACATTAAACATTTGGCACAACCTGTTCGTATTTCATTTAAACTTTAATAATATTGGTACAAAAAATAATAATAATAATAATATTGGTAAAATAACAAAAAAACTAAATGTAATGAAATGTTTATTTATTACCTAACTTTTGGAGACGTACATTTATGCACTGCCAAAAAAGGACCGGCTTCGGGAAACCCCTCCTATTCTGTGTTGCAAAGGATTTTGGGCTATATCAGCCCAAAAAGCATGCAGGGTTGTATACTTTGAAAATCCCTTCTCACATAATACACTGCTCAAAAAAAATAAAGGGAACACTAAGATAACAGTCCACTTACCATAACAGATATATACACACATATACATACATATACACACATACATACATATATATATATACACACATACATACACACATACACACATATATATATACACACACATACATACACACACACACACACACACACACAGTCATTGTGCAGCGTTTTTTGCCACACTTTTTCCTTCCCACAGACTTCCCACTGAGGGGCCTTGATACAGCACTCTGGGAATAGCCTATTTGTTCAGAAATTTCTTTCTGTGTCTTACCCTCTTGCTTGAGGGTGTCAATGATGGCCTTCTGGACAGCAGTCAGGTTGGCAGTCTTACCCATGACTGCGGTTTTGAGTAATGAAACAGGCTGGGAGTTTTTAAAAGCCTCAGGAATCTTTTGCAGATTTTTAGAGTTAATTAGTTGATTCAGATGATTAGGTTAATAGCTCGTTTAGAGACCCTTTTCATGATATGCTAATTCTTTGAGATAGGAATTTTGGGTTTTCATGAGCTGTATGCCAAAATCATCAGTATTAAAACAATAATTGACCTGAAATATTTCAGTTGGTGTGCAATGAATCTAAAATATATGAAAGTTTAATTTGTATCATTACATTATGGAAAATAATGAACTTTATCACAATATGCTAATTTTTTTAGAAGGACCTGTATATATTACACAGCTCAAAAAAAATAAAGGGAACACTAAGATAACACATCCTAGATCTGAATCAATGAACTAATCGTATGAAAAACTTTCGTCTTTACATAGTTGAATGTGCTGACAACAAAATCACACAGAAAATTATCAATGGAAATCAAATTTATCAACCCATGGATGTCTGGATATGGAGTCACACTCAAAATCAAAGTGGAAAACCACATTACAGGCTGATCCAACTTTGATGTAATGTCCTTAAAACAAGTCAAAATGAGGCTCAGTATGACCTCCTTACAACACCTGGGTATGCTCCTGATGAGGTGGCGGATGGTCTCCTGAGGGATGTCCTCCCAGGCCTGGACTAAAGCATCCGCCAACTCCTGGACAGTCTGTGGTGCAACGTGGCATTGTTGGAGGGAGCGAGACATGATGTCCCAGATGTGCTCAATTGGATTCAGGTCTGGGGAAAGGACGGGTCAGTCCATAGCATCAATGCCTTCCTCTTGCAGGAACTGCTGACACACTCCAGCCACATGAGGTCTAGCATTGTCTTGCATTAGGAGGAACCCAGGGCCAACCGCACCAGCATATGGTCTCACAAGGGGTCTGAGGATCTCATCTCAGTACCTAATGGCAGTCAGGCTACCGCTGGCAAGCACATGGAGGGCTGTGCGTCCCCCGATAGAAATGCCACCCCACACCATTACTGACCCACCGCCAAACCGGTCATGCTGGAGGATGTTGCAGGCAGCAGAACTTTCTCCACGGTGTCTCCAGACTCTGTCACGTCTGTCACGTGCTCAGTGTGAACCTGCTTTCATCTGTGAAGAGCACAGGGCGCCAGTAACGAATTTGCCAATCTTGGTGTTCTCTGGCAAATGCCAAACATCCTGTATGGTGTTGGGCTGTAAGCACAACCCCCATCTGTGGACGTCGGGCCCTCATACCACCCTCATGGAGTCTGTTTCTGACCATTTGAGTGGACACATGCACATTTGTGGCCTGCTGGAGGTCATTTTGCAGGGCTCTGGCAGTGCTCCTCCTGCTCCTCCTTGCACAAAGGCAGAAGTAGCGGTCCTGCTGCTGGGTTGTTGCCCTCCCACGGCCTCCTCACGTCTCCTGATGTACTGGCCTGTCTCCTGGTAGCACCTCCATGCTCTGGACACTACGCTGACAGACACAGCAAACCTTCTTGCCACAGTTCGCATTGACTGGATGAGCTGCACTACCTGAGCCACTTGTGTGGGTTGTAGACTCCGTCTCATGGTACCACTAGAGTGAAAGCACCACCAGCATTCAAAAGTGACCAAAACATCAGCCAGGAAGCATTGGAACTGAGAAGTGGTCTGTGGTCACCACCTGCAGAACCACTCCTTTATTGGGGGTGTCTTGCTAATTGCCTATAATTTCCACCTGTTGTCTGTTCCATTTGCACAACAGCATGTGAAATTGATTAAATTAGTGTTGCTTCCTGAGTGGACAGTGTGATTTCACAGAAGTGTGAGTTAAAACAACACAATGCAAGTGTTCCCTTTATTTTTTGAGCAGTATATAATTGCGTACTATTGTTTGGGACATACTAATCGTACTCTGGCATACTATATAATGAGTACTGAGACGCGACCCATATCTAGGCCATCTTCAAACTCTCGCGGGAGTTTCGAGCCACTCTGACATGAGCTGTATCCCTTCTAGCCATAACCCTAAAGAACCTAGCTTCACACGTATAGGGGACTGAATAAGCAAGGCGCAGAAGTATTTTGACATGTCCAGGTACTGTACAGAATATAAGCTGTGACAGCAGTGCCTGCTTCCTGCCGCTAGCTTGATTTATAGGAGATATAAAGACCTACTATTTACATAAACTATGTTTATGTCTATGCATCTTTACACGTTCCATGCTCCTATTATTCTTTACCTCTAGGTAAATAGATGGAGTAGTAACTGCTAAAGCCACGTTTCATTACCTACCAGCGATAATACCTTTGGTTAAAAACAAGAATCTAGCACTGTTAGTGCTAGTTTTGTGATAATGTCTACAGTTATTGACATTTCATAAAAAAATAGTTTTTTTCAGTTGAGAATCTGTTCAACGTAAAATATCAGTTTCTTAATTGATAGAGTCAAGACAACAGAACAAAAAACTATTTAAAATGTTGTTGTTTAATAACTTACCATTTCAGTTCGTATCTCACCAAATGTCACGGATGCCTTGTAATCTACACAAATACAAAAATATCCTGCCAGAATCCTCGTACCAACAGAGGTGTCTTGAGCCTTCTTTAGATTCTAATGGCGGATTGTAAACAGTTTAAAGGAGCATATCGCCACCGGTAGTCTTCTTTGATTTACTGGCAGATCGCAACCGACTTGATCTTGCATATACTACCACCTACTGTACCGGAGTGTGAGGTCAGTCACAACCCACACAAACCAGTCTTCTACTTAAACCAATCACCCTAAGAAATTTAAATACAGCCCTCGACACCACCCCACTCCCTTCCCCACCCCCCAATAAACCCTCCAAATCCCACTTCCTCCCCCCTAACCTTCACATACAACAACAGATCCCTCTCCACATCGCTTCAAACCCGAATCCAACGCTGTGTGCCCTAACCTCAACACCTCTTCTCTCCTACACCACATAGGTTTTGTTGGGTGCCGGCTCATGTTGGGGTGAAGGGTAATGAAGTGGCAGATAGGTTGGTTAAGAGTGCATGTAATAATCTTAATACCCATATACTCTCTAGCAGCACACACCACATCTCTCCGAGCAGACTTCTTTACCTGATCATCGATATTTACAACAATACAAATAAACGCCAAACATCCAGTTCTGTCCACCACCAAAAAATCCTTACCAACCACACACTCATGTTTACACATCTCAGACAACACCACCTTGTGAACACCCAGACTTTCCTCCACCACCAGCCCTGCACCCCGCTCCTTCTCTACCAGCACACCCAACCCAAGGCCCCCCACTCTCTGCACCGCTTCAGCATATGTCACCTTATTCAGCACTTTACTTCTCTGCTGCACCACACACCCCCTGAACGCAGCACTGTGCTGCCCACCACAATTACAACACCTCACCTTCCCCCCTTCCCCACACTTGCCATACTCATGAGGACCCCCACCCCTACCCTGCCCTCTGCACACAGCAGCCACATGCCCCATACGCTTGCATTTAAAACACCTCAGTGGCGGTATCCACCTCAGTGGCGGTATCTAAACCGATATCCAACAATTCTAGAAGTTCTTACACTAACATTTTCATTGGCCCATATAGCGAGGAAAAAGCTTAACGTGGTTTAATGTACCTATAATACAATACTGGCTAATAATTGTGCACACAGTGTATATTATTAATATGTATAGTCCGTAAATGTAAACAGTAAGCAGTGACCATAGAAAAGTACTTGACTATCAAGGTGCATTAGAATTTATCAAGTGTCTATGTGACATTATAAATAAAAATATACACATTTAACAGTTACACTGTTTGCAATCAATGAGCAGTGGAATCTAGTATCAGGGATGGGCAGTATTTCTGATGCATTTAAAATATGTATTTAAAATGGTATGTCAAATACATAATAGTATTTTGTAATTCGTCTTTGATAGGCCTGATGAAAAGGGCTTCATATTTCGTATCAAAAAACTTTAGTGTTTGGATGTTAAAAATACAGAAACATACTTTGCGAGAACTCAACATGATGACAACATAAAATGCTACCTCCTCAGTAATTCTGTTGAACAAAACTGTGTGGGCATGTAGACTTCGCACAAAGTACCTTACAGTATCTTGAAACTACAAGAACACTGGTCTTTTGATACAAAATATGAAGCCATTTTCATCAGGTCTATCAAGTACTATTTTGTATTTTAAATACATGTATCATAAATACTACTAGAATGACCATGTGTTCAGGGCCCCCATATTGCCAGAGGGAACGCAGTAGGCGGCTAGCATCATTTTACAACATAGCAACAGTCATTGGACAGTCACATCAGCATGATACTGTGTGGTGATCGTAATACCAGTGGAATGTCCATATACCTGTTTTGACCCTATAACCATGATTTTAATATTTACAATTTAGCAGCCTGATGGCCTGTGGGAAAAAGCTGTTGCGCAGCAACCTGTCTGTTTTAGACTGGATGCTCTTGTACTGGCAGCGTCTAGAGAACCTGAGGGGTTACAACAGTCTGTGACATGGATGGCTGGCATAAGCAATGATCTTCTTTGCCATCCTTTGGCACTGGGTGTTGTAGGTGCCTTCCAGGGGGGATATTGAGGACCTGATGACATTCAGCTGAATGTCAAACAGTCTGCACAGCATTTGGTCTAACAGACGTGAAAAGAACCACAGCCCCAATAGTATTCAAATTATATTATATAAGAAGACACATTCATGTTATGGGATATATACAGGTTATGTAACATATATATGAATGGATACACAAAAAAATGTAATATAATTTTATGGATCATAAATAAAAATTAAAGAAAATAAAGTAATTTTCCTTTACTTCCACCATCTAAAGTCTCAAAAGCTATAATGGATTGTTAGAATATTTGATGTTGTAAATCCAGACGGGAACCGTTAGGAACTACATATTCAGAAGTAATAGATTGATGAAAACACATTGTAATATATTTAAAAGTTGTAATATTTCATGTGTGTCTGCTAAATCTCTGCATTTAAAAACTCTCAGTAGATCATTTAGCTATAGGTTAGGCCCAAACAACCAATCACAATATTACATTTTGGAGGAGGAACATTATGTGTGTAAGACTTCATGAAAGCTCTAAAGGCCATGAAATGCTCTAAAGGCCATGAAAGCTCTAAAGGCCATGAAATGCAAGTCACACATGGAGAAGTCAGTCAGGTGGTGCACAGCAGGTGTGATGCATTGAAAAGGTGTGCCATTTCTAGGACTAGTGCCCAATGTGTTTCCCATATGTTGGCAGCATGCCAGTATACCATGGCCCTAAGATATGTTGCTAACTAATGTGTCCTCCATTATTAATGGGGCTGTAAAATACAATGTTATTTTTTCTGTACACAAGCAAATGAAAATATGATTCAAACATGGGCATGAGGCAAGAATACAGACAGTTTTATTTGAATCGCGGCTGTTTCAAAAATACGTTTACAACATGTTTCTAATTTATTATTTTCCTGTTGCATTGATTGTTCACTCAGAAAAAAGCTGTAAAGGTTTAGTAAAGTACCATCTTTTGCTTTTGCCTTGTGGACTCTAATTTGTGTCAGTAGACATAATCAAACATCCCCCCAAAAAAGTGATTTGGATGCAAAATTAAAGGGATAATTCTTCGATTAGCATTAAGCTTTGTATCAGTAGAAACCCGGTAGTATTTCTGAGATGAGAAATATCTTGACAATTTTTGCATCAGAGGCTTTTATCCAGACACACAATAGAGATATTTCTTGTCTCATGGGGACATGAGGGAGTGAAGCACGGTCATTTGAAAATACTACCGGGTTTCTATTAGGGGTGGCATGGTTCAGAAAACCCATGGTTAATACCGGGTTTCTACTAGGGGTGGCACGGTTCAGAAAACCCATGGTTAATACCGGGTTTCTACTAGGGGTGGCACGGTTCACAAAACCCATGGAAAAATACCGGGTTTCTACTAGGGGTGGCACGGTTCACAAAACCCATGGTTAATACCGGGTTTCTACTAGGGGTGGCACGGTTCAGAAAACCCATGGTTAGGTTTGTATCATGGTTTTAGGGTTAGGGTCACAGTTTTCAGTTCTGTACGGTTCTTGTTGTTATTTTTTCTTTTAATCTTGACACCCCAGAAATATATTCCATCATATGATACATAGCTTAATTAGCCACAATTTAGGATACAGTATTAAAATATAGTTATATCATTTAATCATGCACAAAATGGAATTTGAAATATTACAGAATAACAATTAAAATAACTTGCATTCATCAAACTTCCAACTTCAGTCTAGCTCTTACAAAAATACACATGATGTGTCCTTGCAACACCCTACAATCCACCATTGAGGAGCAATCTGCTCCGCTCGTGGCATCTCAAAATCTGACGAAAATCTTTTAAACTGACCTTTGTCGATCTAAAATGAAGACAGATCAGGAACTGTATTTCTCGCTTAAAATGTTTTCAGTTGAACTATTTTTGTAAAATATGAGATTGTATTCAGATTGCCATTAGAGTCTGTTTTGAAATTTGGGAGCAGCCAGACCCGGTAACGCATTCGTCCAATCAGCTGCCATGTGTTGCGTTTGTAATCCCGCTTGTCATTTTTGGTAAGTGTTTTAACATAGGTGTTGCATGGGTTCACAATGACAGTAAGTGGTTTGTGCACATTAGCAGTGTACTGACGAACCGTGTGATGCACACACGCAACGACTGAACCGAGACAAGTGAACCGAATGGTTCAAATATTTTTTCATGAACCGTGCCAATCCTAGTTTCTATTGATACAAACCTTAATGATAATTGGTGAAGTATCCCTTTAAACGAGCCTTGACACAGCAGTAAAAAACTCGGTGAAACTTAGAAATGATCAAATATTTGGTTGCTAAGAAAGTTTTCCACAGATCTGTCACTCACAATGGGAGTGAACACTGAGCTTTTACTTCAAACCCAGCATTCCAAACGATTGAGTTGTAAAGAGCTTTGCCACATTGTATGAAAACCAGCATTTATTTTAACTTACATTCTACTAAAAAGCAAGTGTGATGGATCAAATAGGGCTACCAATTATAGAAGGTAAAATGTAATCATTATGCATGGCCAACACGTCTGTGAAGCTCGGCTTCTACTCTCTCGACTTGAATAGGTCTTTCTGTTTATGCACAATTTCTGACACACCATAACTTGAGGTTACTTAATTGAGAGAAACACCTACAACAGACAGGAGTAAAGATTCTCACCTGTGTGCATTTGATTGTGAAATTTTAAAAACTTAAGTGACAGGAGTGACAGAACTGGAAGAAGGCTTCTCACCTATGTGCACTCTCAGGTGAAGATTAAGTTCTGATGATGTAATGAAAGTCTTCCCACAGACAGAACAGGAATATGGTTTCTCTCCAGTATGTATGCGCTGGTGACGGTTAAAGCCATGTAATTGAGAGAAACTTTTTCCACAGTCAGAACAGGAGTAAGGTTTCTCACCTGTGTGCACTCTCTGATGAATAATAAGTTGAGATGATGTAATGAAACTCTTCCCACAGACAGAACAGGAATATGGTTTCTCTCCAGTATGTATCCGCTGGTGACGTTTAAAGTCATGTAGTCGAGAGAAACTCTTCCCACAGTAAGAACAGGAGTAAGGCTTCTCACCGGTGTGCACACTCTGATGACTACTAAGTTCATATGATGAGATGAAACACTTTCCACAGTCAGAACAGTAGTAAGGTTTCTCTCCGGTATGTATTTGCTGGTGGTATTTAAGGGAGCCTAACTGAGAGAAACTCTTTCCACACTCAGAGCAGGAGTAAGGTTTCTCACCTGTGTGCACCCTCCTATGTCTAGTAAGATCAGATGATATAACAAATCTCTTCCCACAGTCAGAGCAGGTGTAAGGCTTCTCACCTGTGTGCACTCTCTGATGTGAAGTAAGACCAGATGGTTTGATGAAAGTTTTTCCACAGACAGAACAGGAGTAGCTTCTCTCTGTTTGAGCTCTGGTATGTTTATTAATGTGTCTTTTGAGCCTTGATATTGTTGAAAATTTGTTTTCACAATGGGGGCAGCGGTGAGTCTTCTTGTCTTTGTCATCTTCCTGTCGTTGCACTCCAGATGAAATAAATATCTCTACTTCAGGAATTCCAGCTGTGTGATTGACATAAAAGTTAGTTGGTGCTTTGATTCAAATTTAAAGGCAGTTGAAACAGCAACCAGACTGACCTCTGACAACAACCGCTTTCTAAAACTCATATTTACATCATGTCTTGAGCCACCGTTTGCTAAATCCTGCACTTGCTATATCCGCTTAATGACTATTAGTCAATAGTCAAAACTAACCAGGCTGTCGCTAAATGTAAATATGTATTACAGTTGAAAACAAACTGGTTTTAGGCTCAACATTAAAGCTTCAGTGTGGAACTCTTACATATAAATGAACATCTGTTACATTCCAGCCAAACCAGTTCACACAATGCTGATTAAGAGCAATCACTCTGTATTTGGCAGTAAACAGAGTTTTGAAATTTGGCATCTGTGGCACCATTCCTGCACTGGAGCACCAGTAGTGACGCGTTTAATGTCACCCAGCAATCATTCATTTAAGAGGGAAGCAACCGTTGTGAAGGAAGGAGGGGCAAACTTTACAGGAACTAGAAGTCTGCTGTACAGTGCTGCAGAAACACCCAAGAAGCATCTAAGAACAATTTCTGATTCTCCAGATGAAAAGTAACTCAGCATTCAGATGAAATATTACAATCTAAAAAGGAAAGCGATCAATGAGTAGGCATACATCATGAACTCATGTCGCAAGTGTTTGTGTAATTACTCTCACTGCCTCAAGGGGGAGACAGAAATTTCACACTGCAGCTTTAAACAAAACTTCAAAGTTCATTACATTTTCCAGATTGACTGACCGTCTTGTCCTAAACACTCAACTGTTTTTACTGTTTCCTTAACATAGAGGTTTTAGCAATAACATGAATTACAGTAGACAATCTGTTACCAGCTGCGGCTATCGTTTTCATACCAATGCTACCTTTGACACAAACAACTGATTGGCTCAACACATTAAGGAAAAAATACAATTTTAACAAAGCACACCTGTTAACTGAAATGCATTCCAGGTGACTACCTCTTAAAGCTGGTCGAGAGAATACCAATGATTAGGTATGTTAACCATATAACTATGACATAACTACGTTGATTAGGTATGTTAACCATATAACTATGACATAACTACGTTGATTAGGTATGTTAACCATATAACTATGACATAACTACGTTGATTAGGTATGTTAACCATATAACTATGACATAACTACGTTGATTAGGTATGTTAACCATATAACTATGACATAA
>JACXGM010001869.1:10694-25707 GCA_016801145.1 Umbra pygmaea | reverse complement strand
GGCTATTACCTTCTTTCTAACCTCAGTCTGGTTTTCCTTCTCTGTTCCATGTTCAGTTTGATACAGTGACACAAAACAGCAGATTGAGTACATTTCTCCATTTAAAACTGTCTGAAAGACACATGTTATACTAATTAAAAGATGGTCTGCTTGAGGTATCACTACCATACATTTATTTCATATAACCGCCCCTCAAATCTGGGATTTAATTAGACATGGGACACCTGGTGGGTGCAATTAATAAGGAAGTAGAACTAAAAACCAGCAGGCTCTGGAACTTTTGGATTTAGATCTGAATACCCATGCTATAGACAATACAGACATTGATAAAACAGGTAGCATAAAATCTACTTTAATACAGAGCATAATAATCTCTTGATACAACCAGTTCTCACCATGCTTAGTTACATCCCCAATCTTCTCCTCTTCATCTTTAACGATAACATCCAGTCCCAGTGTTTGACTGCAGTCTTCCAGCTTCACTGATGTCATTTCTGAATCCACCAATAAACACTGAGTTCCACTGTCACAATCAGAATCCAGTGTCTCTTGTTTGGGCTCAGTGTGGAAGGAGAGCATCAGGCTGGGTTTGTCCTCCCTCTGCTAAAATGAAGACCAAACATGTATAACCAGATGAACATATGTGAAGGAAAATAAATATGAAAATGCAAAGAGCGAAACACTATACTGTTGGTAGAAAACTGTATTTGGAAAGAAATTGTTAGAGACTCTTAAAAAATGTTTAGCCTTGGCTTCCGGTCTGGGCCTGTGAACAATGAGGTCACACCTGGACAAGGCTCCTGTGCTTTAGCAAATTTTCTTTTTTTTTACTCAACCAAAGCACATTTCATTGTAAACACATATATATATAGTTTTCCTTTATATGCCACGTTTTCAGAGGCAAATGTCCTACAGCCAGCGTTCCTTCTACAAGACTTGTAATCTGAAGGTTTCCGGTTTGATTCCCGACTATGCCAATTATTGTTGTGTCTATAAGTTGCTCCAGGGGTATGATATATTTACTGTAATGCTCTGCATCACAGCATTTGCTAAATGACAAAAAATTGTCAAAGTAAATTTAAAACCAGTCATGGCAACAGCTTGCTAAATGTGTTGCTTCGGTGAACGTTGTTATAAACTACTGGTTGAAGTTAGAGGACTACTTAGCCAATTAGCATCTAGATAGAAACTACTTATTTAATTAATGTGTAGTTATCAAGTGTACTGTACATCAACTGATCCTCAAATGATTGACTTTTTCCACAAAACGCCCATAAAGCAGCATGTTCTACAATGGCACTCAAAGGTTGCTCTAACCCGTTTAGAATTTTCTATATTTCTGCATAAATGTGACCGAAATATGACAGGCAGCAATGTTCTTTTTGGAGAGGAGACGCTTCCTCCTTGTAACCCTGCCATGCACACCATTGTTGTTCAGTGTTCTCTTGATGGTGGACTCATGAACAGGGACATTAGCTAACATGAGAGCCCTTTAGCTGCTAAGAATTTACTCTGAGTTCCTTTGTGACCTCACAGACTAGTACACATCTTGCTCTTGGAGTGATCCTTGTTAATTGACCACTCCTGGGGAGGGTAACAATGGTCTTCAGTGTCCTCCATTTGTACACAATCTGTCTGACTGTGGATTGTTACAGTCCGAACTCTTTAGAGATGGTTTTGTAACCTTTTCCTGAGACACTCCTTTGCTCGTGCCATGGTACCTTGTTGTGGAGATCAGACTTTGATAGATCCCTGTTCTTTAAATAAAACAGGGTGCCCACTCACACCTGATTGTCATCTCATTAATTGAGAACACCTGACTAACTTTACCTCCCAATTAACTGTTTATCCTAGAGGTTCACATACTTATGCCATTCACAGATATGTAATAATGGATCATTGTCCTCAATAAAAATATGACCAACTATAATACTTTTGTCTCATTTATTTAACTTGGTTCTCTTTATCTACTTTTATCTACTTTTAAGGGGCGCAGATGGCTCAGTGGGTAGGGACTCCCAGTCCCTCCCAGTAGGGACTCCCAGTGGGTAGGGAGTCAGACTAGTAGTCAGAAGGTTGCCAGTTCGATTCCCGACTGAGCCAAATGTCGTTGTGTCCTTGGGCAAGACACTTTACCCTAATTGCTCCCAGGTCGTTGCTGTAAATAAGAAATTGTTCTTAGTCAACTTACCTGGTTAAATAAAGGTTAAATTTAAAAAAAAAAAAAAAAATTTAAACTTTTAGGTTTTGTGTATGTCATATTTATGCAGAAATATAGAAAATTCTAAAGGTTTCATGAACTTTTAAGCACCGCTGTACGAATGCACAAGGCAGAGTATAAAATTAATTTGACCGCTATTGAAGGGGAACAACGACTAAATTCTACAATTTATCTATGTTCCTAAATCACTTACATTTAGAACTTGAAGTATTTATTTGACTGTCTCTCATCAGTCTGCTCTCTCATTCAGGGAGAGCAGGGTCAAGCTAGTGCTACCAGATATTGTTGACTCTGTGCAGATCAATGTTTGATGCAACTTTGAGAAATAAATATCATTTGAGTGAAACAAATGTACTTTCACAGAGAAAACCCCAGAATCTGGAAGCCCAATTGCTTTTGCTACATAACGTGTACATTTTGTATGATGAATGTGAGTTGTGGTTTCCCATGTAACTTTCCTGACATCTATGCTGATGTATAAAGCCAGATTAGATGCTTCTTCTCAACCCAGTGCTAGTGAAAGGGTGCATTGAAGTTGTAAAGAAATGCAGTCGTCTTAATCTGATATCATCCCTGATAGAAAATGTATGACAGAGCAAAGTGTAATTTAAAAAGTCTGCATTTAAATTGTTTACAAGTCTCTTAGCAGACAAACAAGGAGGCGTGAGCTGCCTCGTCAGCAGACAGGTAAGAAGAGATACATTTTAAACCATGCAACCAGTAGCGGAGTGGCAATCGGGAGAGTCTGGACTTTTCCCATTGGACCGCTAGTGTTGAGGCCGCGAGGGCTGGTCTGATAATAGTTATACATTGCAAGTTCTCAACACCATCACCTAGTGTGCGGCCGCTGTCCGCTAGTCAAACTGTGCAGCCTCTGCTCAACCCGTACAGCAGGCCGGGCAGGCTCTTAATTCAATACAAACTCAGAAAGCACTAACAAAGTGCAGGTCACAACCATGTCTAGGATTTTCAGGAATATAGGGGGATCAGTGAGCGGCCCCTCCCCAAATGGCACAGCCCTGACGTAAAGCCATCAATGTGTTAAGAATGTTTATCTAAATTCTAAATGCAGCAACCTTTTTGCTAACGTAGAATCACCAAATATGTTCTCCCAGCGCGTGATTAATTTACCTCCAACAGCGCATCTGCTCTTCTGAGTGCGCGCGACAGTAGAGACGCAGCAGATGAAGTGATAGACATATTAGACAAATCACTTCTTAATAACGTCCATATTTGCTACTATATTAGCTAACTCCTGTGTCTGCTTTAGAAATCAAAAGACTCTTCCTAAACAAAGCAGACTCTTGGAACTTAGTTTTCAAAACGGTAAGGAAGATAGTTGCTAATATTTAAGTCAGGTGTCTAGCTACATTATCTAGCTTTACATTTGTCAGTAGATGGCGAGCCAGCATGCAAGAGCTCTGGTTATGTACTGTACTGCTAGCTAAATGTGTAGCTCAAATAGACAGTAAAGCCTAACTCTCATAGTAGCTCACTTTATTTATTTAATAAGAGAATGAAAGATGTGCAGTGCAAGACAAACACATGGTAAGCCCTCACTCATACCAATATCATTATAAACTTTGCTTTACAGAGAATAATGAGAAAAACAGGGATACAAAACAATATGCTGAGACAAGCTGCAATACTGGAAGACCAAGAGAGTAGAGAGGTTAGTGTATATTATATTAAAAAACATGTTTTTCATTTAATACACTTACTTTGCAGTACAGTACATAACCAGAGCTCTTGCATGCTGGCTAGCCATCTACTGACAATGTAAAGCTAGATACTGTAGCTAGATGCATATTTGTTCATCTTCCATAAGTGACCTTTCTGAAAGGACTGAGCTAGGCAGAAAATATTGACATACTGTAATACATGACACATGACATAATAGCCTACTGGAGTAAAAGTAAAATCTCCTCAGAAGTCTGTACTTTGATAAAGGGCCTCTATTAACATTTTAATCAATTATTAGGCTAATTGATCATTATTAACATCATATTTAAATGTAAGGCGCTAGCTATTCTTCTAGTCCTTCTTAATGTATGTCCATTAATTGGCAAGTAGGAAAAAAACATGAAGAAATGAAACATACAAACATTCAACTGCCTGTGTGGTCTCCTTCTCTCTCTCTATCTACACCGCCAGCATTGTGACAGAATGGCCCGTCACCAAAGAGAGATATCGGGACCAGCTACAGGAGAAGAGGAACCGGAGGGAATCAGCCCTAAATGCCCCAAGGAAAAGTTTGGGTGGGGGTTAAGACAGTGTGGTGGGCTGCCATTTCCACCTTCGCCCATCACCCGTTCTACGGTTCCGAAGCCTATCCAGCAAATAAGGCGGTGGATGGAGGAGCTGGTGCAGCAGCTGATGGGAGAGCTGAGAGCTGCCGTGCAGTAAGGCATCTCCTCTTTGGCGCATTATTCTGTCACATAGCGGTGTTGTGAGGAGAAGGAACGGAGATCAAAGCAGGGAGGAGTGTTCTTGATGGTTTATTGAACGAAAGACGCTGGAACAATGGTTTCAGGACTACTGACATACAAAGTGACAGTATAGCGGCTGCACTTCGTTTCCTCCTCAGCTACGATACTCTACGCGGCAATCGGACGCGATACTAAGGAGGAAGAGCGTATGCTTACTCATACTATATAAATGTACATACTGTACGACACATTACGAGGTGAAGGCTCAATCAAAGCAGTACACTCACTTGTAGTCAGCTAGTCCTAAATACATAGATTTAGAAATTTCCACACGTCCTCCTCTTCTCTATTACAGGAGTAATCACTCACAATAATGTGCGCTGAACCTCCGGAATGCTGGGATTAAACAGGCATCTTGATTACTCATTACGCACCAGTGTGGAGGGTTAGCTAGTGCACCAGTTGTGCGCAATGAGTAACCAAGTGCCTACTGCTCATTCAGCGCCCAGAGGTTGGCGCCTAACAAAATACATACACAGACTCATTAAACAATAAATAAATACAACACAAACGTGCCACGAAACAAATGTCCATCCATATCATGACAGTTCTGTTATATCAACAAATGTGATCTCAGTATTGGAGAAAATTATAAATTAATTTTGCCAATTTGAGAGTTCTGGCACCAGCTTTCCAAATTCTATTCCCAATCATTTGTGTTTAGTCTACTGATCTGTTTCTGTATGACACTGTTCACACGTGCAAGGGTCCACTGAAAGATGGATAGATAATGTGAGTATAGGTCCAGTAGGTATGATGATAGATAATGTGACTGCAGGTCTAGTATGTATAATGACCCACTGCATTTCCCCATTATCCCGTACTGATTCAGGGAATGTCCTTGACTATGATAACAATAACAACCCAGATGATAATGTTGTATGAATTACACTCTGAAACACTGACTAAATGCTGAAGAAACTCCAGTGGACTAACCAGCCTCTGGGGCCATGGGACAAAAGCCTTATTAAGGTTACATGAAACACATAGTAATAGGGATGTAACGATTCACTCGCAACCGGTTGAAAATCGTTTGAAATGTTAAACGAATCACGATACACATTTTAAACAGCAGGGGCGTTTACTGAATAGCCTACTGTGAAGTTGTGAACCTCGCTTTACAGGCACAATAGCAGCGAGCACACACTATAGCAGCGAGCACACACTGGCGCGAAGCTAGCGAGTGTTTTCAGTTCATTGGCTCACACAAGCTCAATTCCATAGGAATGAACTGAAAACTCACGGTTAGCTCCGCTGGCGCCGCACCAGTGTGCACCATACACTTTGATGGTGTGCATATTGCTTATTTGTGCACCGTCAAATAGTAGACATGTGACGGCAAGCGTAATGTTGACATTGACTCAATCAAATCCATACAATCTATGATCAAATCCTAGGTGTGGCGGAATTCTGACTTTCCATAGACTAATAATAATGCATCACTGCTGTAAGAAGCACCAGTCACCTCCGTTTTCGTGCAAAAGACATTAATGACTAGTGCGAGAGCCACGGAGATAACAAGGTGCATCCGTGTTTTCATGGAAACCAGGTGTTGTTTTTAACTATCTCTTTCTCTAAATCTGTACATAGATATTTGTTTTTTATGAAATGTGTTGATGGTTATGGCATATTTTTCTAAACGTGTTCTGTTTTTAAACTCTTGCTAGTGTAGTGATACAAATTATAACATAATTAAAATCTTGCCTTTATTACTATGTAAAACCCCTGTCAATGTGGTACTAATCTTACATAGTGTTTTTACATAGTGTACGAAGGTACCAATGTCCAGCCTCTTGACCAGACAGACAGAAAGACTGAGTTGAAACAACCTTGAAGGGATTTTTTTTATTTTAGTTTTATTATTTGACAAAATATTTTTCAAGATTAAAAAGAAATGTGCAGCATTTTGACTAAGATAAAACAGACACTTTTTCATTTATAATTTGTCTAAAATCTCATTTGTTAAAAAAATCGTGAGAAAATCATTTTGTGAAACCAGTATTGTGAATCGTATTGCATCGTGAGTTGAGTGAATCGTTACATCCCTACATAGTATAGTTTAACAGAGGGGAAGGCCAGCTATAATGGTTTCCTTTGAATGTTTATTTCTGTAATAGGATTGAGATGATTCACATCCATCTAACCTGAAAGTCAGAGGAAAGACTTTTCTGTATCACTGTATAGTCAATAGTCCTGCCATATGCATACTAACATCCTTACTGTGGCTAGCAGTTAAACAGCTCTAAAAAAAGCACCAGCTCTATTGAAACTTTTACAGTTGAATTCTGCGGGTGTAACTGAGTAAGGTCTTATCCTATTTCTGGGGAGCACATCCTTTAGTTTCTATTATACATGTCTGTAGAGAGTTTATATTATATAATATATGTTGATAAAGAGTTTATATTATGTCTATAGAGAGTTTATGTTATATAATGTATGTCTATAAAGAGTTTATATTATATAATATGTCTAAAGAGATCTTCATTGTAAAAGTGCACATCCTTTTTGTAAAGGTGCACATCCTTTTTGTAAAGGTGCACCTGCTTTAGTTTATATTAAATAATATGTCTTTAGAGATCTTCATTGTAAAAGGTGTAAATAATGTTTTCCTTGCTTGTTCAACAACCAAACAACATGAATGAACAGGCACCTGAGGAACGGTCATTTAAGACGACAACAGCTTACAGACGGTAGGCAATTAAGGTGACAGTTATAACTGAGGACACTAAAGAGACCTTTCTACTGACACTGAAAAACACCAAAAGAAAGATGCCCAGGGTCCCTGCTCATCTGTGTAAACGTGGTTTAGGCATGCTGCAAAGAGGCATGAGGACTGCAGATGTGGCCAGGGCAATAAATTACAATGTCCGTACTGTGAGACGCCTAAGACAGCAGTACAGGGAGACAGGAAGGACAGCTGATCATCCTCACAGTGACAGACCACGTGTAACAACAACTGCACAGGTTCGGTACATGCGAACATCACACCTGTGGGACAGGTATAGGATGGCAACAACAACTGCCCCAGTTACGCCAGGAATGCAGAATCCCTCCATCGGTGTACAGACTGTCTGCAATAGGCTGAGAGAGGCTGGACTGAGGGCCTGTAGTAAAGCAGGTCTTCACTAGTCATCACCGGCTATGGGCACAAACCCACCTTCGCTGGACCAAGTGGAACCCTTCCTGCAGGCTCATCCTGACATGACCCTCCAGCATGACAATGCAAACAGCCATACTGCTTATTCTGTGTGCGATTTCCTGCAAGACAGGGATGTCAGTGTTCTAATTTCTCACAGCAAGAACTTCCAAATCTGGTGCAGTCCATGAGGAGAAGATTCCCTGCATTACTTAATGCAGCTGGTGGACACAGCAGATACTGACTGTTACTTTGTTCATCTGTGGAACCTGTTCAGTTTATGTCTTAGTTGTTGAATCTTTATGTCATACAAATATTAACATGTTCATTTTGATACAAAATCAGTTGAAAGTGAGGAGACTTTTCCATTTCTTTGTTGAGTTTATATTGAATCAATCCAGAGTACAAATATAAGTAGTCTTCTTAAAAGTATGATTAGTTCTTATTTTACAACATACTAATAGAGTTTAGAGATGTTTTCAAAATCTGTAAGGTTTCATATTTTTTTAATAGATTTTCATTGTTTTAAATGATGCGTTTTATTCGGATGGCGAATCCACTATTGTGGCTGGTTTCCCATAAGTCTGTGCATGCTTGCTGCTTTTGTAGCCTTTCCAGGGTGCATCAATCCAGCCTAAAGCACATGCCCAGACATGCCCAAGATGATTCAGTTCCACAAACACTATGGAACCTGCCCTGACGGCATGCCTGGACATGCCTGAGCTACAAAAGGAATCTACAGTATAACATGGATGAAATATTAATAAACTTCAAAAGGTGCTATTTGAGGAATTCCAGCCACAACAATTAAACTTTCTGTCCAGCTTACAAACACTAAACTATATTTCCTGATATTTCAAAAACTCAAGAAAAAATATATAGAAAGAAATGCTTCCTGCTTAAAATGCATAAATTATAAAATGGGTCAGCACATGCCCAAACAAAACACTGGCAGTTCTCCTCCTGTTGCTCCTTGCACAGAGGAGCAGATATCAGTCCAGTTTCTGGGTTGATGCCCTTCTATGGCCCTGTCCAGGTCTCTTGGTATCTCCTCCAAGCTTGAAACTGTACTGAGAGACACGGCAAACCTTGCAAAAGCACATATGGATGTGCCATCCTGGAGGAACTAGACCTTCATAACCTGAATGGGCTGACAAGGAATACACTAGCAAAACTAGAGAGAAATCAGACAGAAAGTATAAGGAGGGGGAAATTGTCTGTGGCCACCACCTGCAAAACCATTCCCTTTTTGTGGGTTGTCGATATTACTGTTACCTTTAGTGCACCTGTTGTCACTTTAGTTTGCATAAAAACGGGTGACATTGATTTACAATCGGCTATGTTTCTTAACTGGACATACTAAAATCCCTGAAGTTTAATTGACTTCGTGTAATACTTTGATTATGGCGTGTTCCCTTAACCTATTTGAGCAGTGAAATTCTCTTTTCACTGCGAAATTCTACACAGTGCACCTTTAGAAATGAGAAATCTAAAAAGTGAAAGATTTCAATAAAATGGTAAGTGATATGTAAATTTAAATTGGATTTTCGTGATCAGCAGCCAGAAATACATACACACAAAGAGTTCAAGAAACAACATATTTGTTTCTCGAGAAATATTAGTCAATAGGTAGTTAAAGCCACGTTTGTTTTTATTCCAACAATGACACATGTTTAAAAAAATATCGAATATGCACCTGTTAGTAGTAGTTTTGTGATAATGTGTAGTTATTTACATTTAATACAGAAAAGTACAGATTTTCTTCGGTTTGGAATTTGCCTCAACGTGAAAGATCAGTATTTTACTGAAGAAAAGCACTATTTAAAATACCGTTGTTTAATAACTTACCATTTCAGTTCGTATCTCACCAAATGTCACGGACGCCTTGAAATCTACACAAATACAAAAGTATCATGTCAGAATCCTCATTCCAAGAGCTGTCTTCAGCATTGGTCTTAATTCTTCTTCTTTAGATTTTAATGGCGGATTGTAAGCCATTTAAAGAGCATATCGCCACCTGTTGTCCTGAATCAGTATAATGTTTAATCATCTGCTGTGTTCATTTTAGTGAAATGCATGATTAATTTCCCTATCGATTTAAATCTTCCTAGTAGAATAAGTAGATTTTGACTGGGGCATGTTTTTTTTGGGACATTACTACGTTGTAATAAGTATTGGTATTTAAAATGTAAGCAATATTATTACTCAATATCTGAACCGTTAAAAACCTTAAAGTATTAGAGGTATTTAAAGAAACATTAATGTTTTGGAAGTATTACTGTCAGCAGTTTTACATAATAAAGTGTTAAATCTTAGAATAAATATTTGAAGAATATTAGAGTATTATAGTGGTTTCAGCAATATTGTTTACTTTGGACTTATTCAGATTTTTTAAATTATCATAGACATTTAATTTATTGTATTTCAATGAAGCTGTTTAAAAAAAGTTGCAAAAACGAGTTTGTGTTTCACTGTAACTTTATAGTAATACAAATTACACTGGTCAAATTGCAATAGATTAGAAAGCAGTATATATACAAGGACAGTTAATGGCATGGTAGCAGGGTAATAAGGCGTCTGCACAGGGGTATGTGTCAGTCCAGCTTCTGGATAGAAACTGTTATTTAGTGTGTGTGTGTGTGTGTGTGTGTGTGTGTGTGTGTGTGTGTGTGTGTGTGTGTGTGTGTGTATGATCCAGTGCCTGTTACCATGTGACATCTTTGTTGTTGTTTGGGTGATTTTGGTCCTTGATGATTTCCTTCAGTAATGTGGGAAGCTCCTGGATTGGTGTATTTGGTCCTGATGATGAATGGAAGTATTAAGTATATCAGACTGACATATAGCTAATTGTGTTTATAAACACAGGAGTGCAGTTCATGTAACTCATATAGCTAATTGTGTTTATAAACACAGGAGTATAGTACATGTAACTCATATAGCTAATTGTGTTTATAAACACAGGAGTATAGTACATGTAACTCATATAGCTAATTGTGTTTATAAACACAGGAGTATAGTACATGTAACTCATATAGCTAATTGTGTTTATACCCACAGGAGTATAGTACATGTAACTCATATAGCTAATTGTGTTTATACCCACAGGAGTATAGTACATGTAACTCATATAGCTAATTGTGTTTATACCCACAGGAGTATAGTACATGTAACTCATATAGCTAATTGTGTTTATACCCACAGGAGTATAGTACATGTAACTCATATAGCTAATTGTGTTTATAAACACAGGAGTATAGTACATGTAACTCTTGTCATGATTCAATAGGTTCAAAACTACACCTACAGTGGGCTCCAAAATGACTGGCACCCAAGAATGGCACTGCACAAACAATGCTATATATAAACATTACAATATAAACAATACAATATAAAGAAAAATGCCACCCTTAAAAAGGTACAATATGTAGTTTTCCAAAACAATAACAGAAGACGTATTTTGCATTAAAAAAGCAAACATCACTATACCTATATTATATATATATAATTCTTAGTTGTGTACTTACATTATCCTAAATGTTTCCACCAACTTTCAAACCCATCGAAATGTGTAATATAATTCGAAGACACAGGACATTTCATTTTGTCTTCCATCAATGGCGTCATATAACCTTTGACTGCGCTAGTTGCTCTAAGTTTCAGGAAACCACCAAACATAACGTGAATAAAGTAATAATATTTTTAACAATACATTACTTTGTCAGTGAAAATTATTTTCCAATGTATCGTTTCTGGCAGAAGAGTGTTATTGATGACGATAAAAAACCCATGATCCCACGCTACTTTCTGACATCATCCAAGTACATCTTTTGCTGATGTTTTGATTGAGAGACCCCTAGCAGCGAAAAACTACATATTGTACGACGTACGTTTAAAGATTATTGTAAATAACATCTACCAAAATTAAACCAGGAAATAAATATTTTATAACTTATCGAAGTTCATCTAAGTTTTAAGGAACTATATTGAGCTATTACATAATTTCCTGTTCCAGCATTTTGCACCCCAGGATCAGGTAGATGGTGAGAGAAGCAACAAAATCCCCAAGAATCCCTGTGAAAGAAATGTAAGCCTCTGTGGCGTCTTGGGAGTCACTAGGTTTCAAAAAGCACCATCAGATGCCATCTCCACAACCACATCCTCTTTGGAAGGGTTTCCAGAAGAAAGACCTTTCTGACCAAGATACAGATGCAAGCGCTTGGAGTTTACCAAACGTCATTTAAATTATGACTGGAAGAAGTTGCTCTGATCAGACGATACCAAAATTGAATATTTTGGTAAAATTAAAAGCACTTTTTTTGCCCATCAAAAACCCATTTGTTGCTCTGTCAGTATGTTTAGGTTCACTGTCTTGTTGCATGTTGAAGTGCCGTCCAATGATGAGGCATTTGGTTTTATCTGAGAAGATCAGATATTGCTGTAGACCTCAGAATTAATTGTTCTATTTCTGTCTACAGTCAATCATCAATGAAGACAAGTGAGCCTGTTCTACTGGCAGGCTGATCTAGGCAAGGTGTTGGTGATGCCATACGCTTTCCACTTCTCAATAATGCTCTGAAAGTTGTATTTTTGTATTGTTCTTCTAACTTGTCCCTTTACACAACTTTGTCTCTGAGACCTTTTGAAAACACCTTTCCAACCATGGTGTTTTCTTTGCATTGCCGTGAACTACCAGTGACTGGTTGTACCTAAGCAAGTTTATAATGGTTAATCTATGGGGCTGATCACTTATCCAAACCAGATATTTCACTAATTTTTTTTAAATAATGTTTCAGAATTTTTTAAGTGTTATTTTTTATTTTTTTGGTTTATAATGTGTAAAAACAGCTGGCAATATTCAGATTTAATTTATTTTAATTTCCGTGGTGTAATGTTACAAAAGATAAGGATTTAGACAGGGTATGATGTTTTTCTATACTGATTGTACACGTTATTCTTTGTCTCATTTGTCCACAATACTTCTTTTTTAGAACTGTTGGGGCTCTTTAACGTGCTCTTTTAGGTGCTATTTTAGGTGCTATTTTAGGTGCCTTATAGGGGCTCTTTTAGGTGCTCTTTTAGGTGCTTTTTAACGTGTTCTTTTAGGTGCTATTTTAGGTACATTATAGGGGCTCTTTTTGGTGCTCTTTTAGGTGCCTTTTAGGGGCTCTTTTAGGGGCTCTTTTAGGGGCTCTTTTAGGGGCTCTTTTAGGTGCTCTTTTAGGTGCTCTTTTAGGTGCCTTTTAGCAAACTGTAATCTTGCCTTTGTCACGAGTTCTCTTGAGGCAGGGAAAGTATTCCACAAAAGTTGAAGTTCACAGTCGTCTCAGGCTTTCAAACAGGCTTAAACAAAACAAGGGAAGAAACTAACGAAGGGATCACGCCTAGACTGCATAACCATATACAAAAAAAAAGGAAATGCAGTAACCATAAGAATGAACCGCAAAACAAATAAAACAGAATGACAAAATCCTTATCTAGAACACTGTTAGTACTCACAAACGTGGAATGCAGAGTGAAACATGGAAGCAAAACTTGCATATGGAACTTCAATGACCCATCAAAAGAACATGAACAGACCAGGGTATAAATAGGGTGTGAATAGAAACTAAATTAGACACAGCTGTAACTAATAATGAAACCTAGAATATATACACAAGACTGAGGCTGATCTAAATTAACAGAGAACAAAGACTAAGAACCACTAGAGGGCAGCATAGAAGAACAAACATGAACGTTGGGAATACTGATAATGTAAATATATGGAGCCGATCTAATGAATGGGTCATGAACCTGAATACTGATAATGTAAATATATGGAGCCGATCTAATGAATGGGTCATGAACCTGAATATTGATAATGTAAATACAGGTCCTTCTCAAGAAATTAGCATATTGTGATGAAGTTCATTATTTTCCATAATGTAATGATAAAAATTAAACTTTCATATATTTTAGATTCATTGCACACCAACTGAAATATTTGTCATTTATTGTTTTAATACTGATGATTTTGGCATACAGCTCATGAAAACCCAAAATTCCTATCTCAAAGAATTAGCATATTTTCTCTGACCAATAAAAGAAGTGTTTGTAATACAAAAAAAAAGAAAAAGTCAACCTTCAAATAATTATGTTCAGTTATGCACTCAATATATACTTGGTCGGGAATCCTTTTGCAGAAATGACTGCTTCAATGCGGCGTGGCATGGAGGCAATCAGCCTGTGGCACTGCTGAGGTGTGATGGAGGCCCAGGATGCTTCGATAGCGGCCTTAAGCTCATCCAGAGTGTTGGGTCTTGCGTCTCTCATCTTCCTCTTCACAATATCCCACAGATTCTCTATGGGGTTCAGGTCAGGAGAGTTGGCAGGCCAATTGAGCACAGTAACACCATGGTCAGTAAACCATTAACCAGTGGTTTTGGCACTGTGAGCAGGTGCCAGGTCGTGCTGAAAAATGAAATCTTCAATTCCATTAAGCTTTTCAGCAGATGGAAGCATTAAATGCTCCAAAATCTCCTGATTGCTAGCTGCATTGACCCTGCCCTTGATAAAACACAGTGGACCAACACCAGCAGCGGACATGGCACCCCAGACCATCACTGACTGTGGGTACTTGACACTGGACTTCAGGCATTTTGGCATTTCCTTCTCCCCAGTCTTCCTCCAGACTCTGGCACCTTGATTTCCGAATGACATGCAAAATTGGTTGTTGTTTTGTTGTGCTGCTTCTCTGTAGCCCAGGTCAGGCGCTTATGCCGCTGTTTCTGGTTCAAAAGTGGCTTGACCTGGGGAATGCGGCACCTGTAGCCCATTTCCTGCACACGCCTGTGCACGGTGGCTCTGGATGTTTGTACTCCAGACTCAGTCCACTGTTTCCGCAGGTCATCCAAGGTCTGGAATCGGTCCTACTCCACAATCTTCCTCAGGGTCCGGTCACCTCTTGTCGTGGTGCAGCGTTTTTTGCCAGCCTTTTTCCTTCCCACAGACTTCCCACTGAGGTGCCTTGATACAGCACTCTGGGAACAGCCTATTTGTTCAGAAATTTCTTTCTGTGTCTTACCCTCTTGCTTGAGGGTGTCAATGATGGCCTTCTGGACAGCAGTCAGGTCGACAGTCTTACCCATGATTGCGGTTTTGAGTAATGAAACAGGCTGGGAGTTTTTAAAA
>JACXGM010001869.1:0-10594 GCA_016801145.1 Umbra pygmaea | reverse complement strand
AGAAATATTTCAGTTGGTGTGCAATGAATCTAAAATATATGAAAGTTAAATTTTTATCATTACATTATGGCAAATAATGAACCTTATCACAATATGCTAATTTCTTGAGAAGGACCTGTATATGGAGCCGATCTAATGAATGGGTCATGAACCTAAATACTGATAATGTAAATATATGGAGCCGATCTAACTATAAACTAAGGCTAAGACACAACAAACCACAATTACCAGACACTCGGAACTAGGAAGCATGGGAAAACGTTACATAACCCCCCCCCCTCCACGGTGCAGCTCCAGAGGCGCCAGAAACACACAGGAAAGTTCCCAAGAACAGGACGAGTCAGTGCACCCGGGAACCAGGTCCGAAACAGGGACCAACCTGCCAGAAGCAAGGCCAGAGGTGGCCAGGCACAACAAGGACAGGCAGGACGAGGCCAGGTGGGGGAAGCCAGGCAGCAGGAGGCTTGGTAGGCCGAGGTAGAGGCAGAGAGGCCAGGCAGGCGACAGCTGAGGCAGAGGCCAGGCAGGCCAAGCTTCAGCAGGCCGAGGCAGAAGTGGAGGCGGAGGCCAGGCAGGAGACAGCTGCGGTGGAGGCAAAGCAGGAGAAGGCTCGGCAGGCTGGGGCAGAAGCGGAGGCCAGGCAGGATACAGCTGCGGTGGAGACCAGGCAGGCGGAGGCTCAGCAGGTCGAGGTAGAGTCCAGGTAGGCAGAAGGTGAGGCGGAACAGGCACCGGATCCAAGGACGGCACAGGGATCTGGGCAGACAGGACAAACAGACACCGAAACAGACAGAGAGACGGGCACCAGGACAGGGGCAGACACGGGCACTGAAACAGGGACAAACACTGGCAAGGGGATAGGGACTGGAGAAGGCATCGGGACGGTAACTTGGGCAGGCACATGCATGGTAACTGGGACAGGCTCTGGGAACAGGGTCGGGTCAGGGAGCAGGCTTGGGACCGTTAAGAGGCAGTTGTGGTAATTGACTGAGGGATTGAGGGTCCATGATTACGGGATTTTCTGAGATCAACATTTTGACTTTGATAATGATACTTGATTTGGTACCTCGGTATCAATAGCAAATTGATAAATAACTTAACCATAAAAACACATTTTTTAAAATGGGTTTTAAAAAAGTCTTACAATTTAAAACTGTAGTCTATGTAATACACAATATTATTATGTATATTCTGTTTATTTCTTATTTTTTTCTTAGGATATTATTTTGTATAGGCTTAATTGCCTATATTCTTTGTAATCTAGACACCTGGATTTCCCATACGGGTTAATTCCTTATCTTGTTACTCCTTATAGCTGAGCCAATCAGGTCATGTATATTTCTCATCATCTCATCTTCAACTGCTTATCCGGGGTCGGGTTGCAGGGGCAGCAGCTCTAGCAGGAGACCCCAGACTTCCCTTTCCCTGACCACGTTAACCAGCTCTAGCAGGGGACCCCAGACTTCCCTTTCCCTGACCACGTTAACCAGCTCTAGGGGATCCCAGGGCATTTTAAGGCAACTGTGTATATATAATGCCCTGGGGGGCATCCTTACCACACGCCCGCACCATCTGAACTGGCTCCTTTCTACGGCTCTACTCCAAGTTCCTCACAGATGACTGAGCTTCTCACCCTTTCCCTACGGGAGACGCCAGCCACCTTCCTAAGAAAACCCATTTTGTCCGCTTGTACACGCAATCTCGTTCTTCATGACCATAGGTGAGGGTAGGAATGAAGATTGACCAGTAGATCAAGAGCTTTGCCTTCTGGCTCAGCTCTCTTTTTGTCACAATGGTGGTAAAGCGAATGAAACACTGGCCCTGCTGCTCTGATTCTCTGGCCAATTTCATGCTCCACTGTCCCCCCTTTCACGAACAAGACCCTGAGGCATTTAAACTCCTTCACTTGGGGTAAGGACTCGTTCCCCATCGGTTTCCAGCTGAGAACCATGGCCTCAGATTTAGAGGTGCTGATCCTCATCCCCGCCGCTTCACACTCAGATGCAAACCGATTCAGTGAGTGCTGAAAGTCACTGACCAATAGGGTTGGGTACCGAGACCCGGTGCTAATATGGCACTGGTGCCTTAATGACCGGTATCTACCGGACCGAATAGCAATGCAGATTTCAATGCCTCATTTCAGTGCAACTGATATGCCTGCGCTGCTCTCTGATACTCCAAAATGGACATTAGAGGCAACAGAAGCATTGCTGCATGTGACACTAGTTAACACTATACTTGACAGCAGCTAACGTTAGCCTACCGTTAGCTAGCAGCTGGATTAAACACGGTTAAAATGCTGACAGACTTAAATTGTGTTATTGATTAGAATTTGGACCGCTCTAATTCCAGTCCTATGCCTTTTTCCAACATGTCAAGGTCCTTCTCAGATTTCATGACTAAGAATGGATGTACGGATCCCTGGAGGTTTCAGAATCTGCAGGAACGTGAGTACTTTTTCTTTTCTCATGTACATCACTCTTTCTCTCGTATTGACTATTTCTTTGTGGACCACCCATTGATTCAGAGTGTGACCTCTTCTGAGTACTTGCCCATTGTAATATCGGACCACGGCCCCGTAGCACTTGAAATAACTTTATCTTTTAAAACCTGTACTCCCCCCCGCTGGAGATTTAACTCTCTTTTATTATCTGATGCTATCTTTTGTAGCTGTATAACGTCTGCTATTGATAATTTTTTATACTTTAATCAAACTGATTCAACTTCATCCTCGCTCCTATGGGAGACGCTTATTTAAGAGGTGTGATCATTTCCAACTCTTCTCACTCAAATAGAGCCTGTAGAGCTGGATTGGAGGAACTCTCTAAAGATATTATTGTTCTGTTAAATACGCACTGACATCTTCCCCAGAGCTATACAAACACAGTTTAAACTTGTAGTCAGAATTGAACCTTTTAGCTACCAACGATGCAGAGCGTTTATTCTTACACTCACAGGCCTCCTACTATGAACAAGATGACAAGGCGAGCCGCCTGCTTGCACATCAATTAAAATGACGTGCTGTTTCCAGTTTAATTCCTCAAATTGAAGATTCTTTTAAATGTTTGATTTCTGACCCAAAAGGGATAAACCACGCATTCAAATCATTTAATTCTTTACTTTATACATCTGAGTTCCCACCAGACACTGCTATTATGACTAATTTCTTGGATGCGTTAGACATCCCTACTGTTCCTTCTTATACTGCAGATTACCTTGATTCCCTGATGAGGCTTGACGCGGTGGTTGAGTCTATAAATTCTATGCAAAGTGGCAAAGCTCCAGGTCCAGATTGTTTCTCTATGGAATTCTTTGAGAAATTTTACTCACACTTGGCCCCTTTACTCCTATCTATGTACAATGAGTCATTGGATTGTGGTGTGCTCCAACCAACCTTAACACAAGCTTCTATAGCACTCCTTCTTAAGAAAGGGAAGGAACCCACAGCCTGTTCCTCCTACAGGCCGCTTAGCCTTCTCAATGTTGATGTTAAGGTACTTGCTAAATTATTAGCTAGGCATCTGGAGGGGGCCCTTCCATCAATTATCTCAGAGGAACAGACAGGCTTCATCAAAGGCAGACGGTCATTCGTCAATATTCAGACCTTGTTTTACATTATTTATTTTAAACAGTTTTCAAATCTTCCTGAACTTGTGATCTCACTGGATGCTGAGAAGGCTTTTGATAGAATCGAATGGGAATACTTATTTGCCGTTCGTCAAAGGTTTGGTTTTGGTAACACATTTAGTGCGTGGATTAGGCTTTTGTATGCATCTCCACAGGCTAGTGTCTGCACCAATGACACTCACTCTGACTACTTTACCCTGGAATGCGGGACAAGGCTGGGCTGTCCTCTTTCTCCTTTACTCTTTGCCATTGCTATCGAGCCCCTTTCAGTGGCCTTGCGAGCCTCACCATCTTTCCAGGGTATTCTACGGGAAGGAATTAACATAAACTCTCATTATATGCAGATGACTTGCTAATATACGTGTATAACCCTGTAACGTCCTTACCACCTATCCTCTCTATTCTGGAAAATCTTTGTTTGTTCTCTGGTTATAAGCTAAATCTTCAAAAGAGAGAGTGCTTCCCAATAAATTTAGCTGCATTACAGCTCCAGCAGATTTGCCTTTTCATCTCAATCGCTCTGGCTTCAAGTATCTTGGAGTGAATGTGACTTCTTCACTCCCATCTCTCTTCTCAGCTAATTTTCCCCCCTTCTCAGTCAGATGAAGGCTGATTTTAAGAGGTTGGGCAACTTACCTCTGTCTCTTATTGGAAAAATCAATGCTGTAAAAATGAATATGTTGCCTACATTTATCTATCTCTTTCACTGTATTCCTTTGTTTTTACCTTTGTCTTTCTTCAAAGCAATTAACCAGGCTGTTACCTCTTTCATCTGGATTGAAAAGGTACCCAGGGTTAGTAGGTCCTTACTGCAGAGATGCAAATTTAGTGGTGGGCTTGCACTTCCTAATTTCCTGTTATTATTGGGGCACCAACCTTCAGAAATCGTTATTCTGGTTGCATACTCCAGACACATCCTGTTGACATTTAGAAGGTCTGTCTTGCACCTCCTCATCTTTAGCCAGCCTTAATGTGTTTCGCTCTCCCAACAACTCCCTCTCGTTACACTGGCAACCCAGTAGTACTATCTACACTTAAGATCTAGTACCATTTTCAACGTCATTTTGGGTTTTCCTGTACCTCCATCATGGGTCCTATAAATAACAACCATATGTTCACTCCATCAGTTGCTGACAACGCCTTCTCTCTATGGAAAGGAAAGGGTATGAAAACTTTTCATTATCTTTTTGAAAATGGAGTTTCCAAACTTGGTTGCCAAATATGCTTTTCTCCCATCCCATTTTTTTCGTTATTTGCAGATGAGATATTTTGTTTCTTCCGAATTTGTATGTTTACCTTTCCTACCCTCTACACAGCCATGGGACAAACTATTGACCCTTTTACCTCAAAGGAAATCACTGGTTTCTCAGATATATTTACTGATCATGTCCTTTGATGAAAACTCCACCAACGTATCGAAATCTGCCTGGGGGCGCGAAATGGGTCTTCAACTTACAAAGGAGTTCTGGGATAGAGCGAATGACAGAGAGTAACCTTCACTTCATCTTGCGCTCGTCGTGGACTTATTCAGTTCAAGGTGATCAACAGAGTTCATTACTCTAAGTCCAGACTGTCTAGAATGTACTCTACAGTGAATGATGTGTGTGATAGATGTCATTCCTCCCTGTGTAACCTCTACCACATGTTTTTCACCACATATTTCATACTCTATCCAAGGTACTTAATATAGATTTGACTCCATGCCCTCTGGTTACAGTGTTTCATTAAGCTATAAAAACTCTGATATCATTGCTTTTAACTCATTAATAGCCAGACGCAGAATATTGCTCCAGTGGAAATCTTGTCAGCCCCCCTTAGGCTCTTGTTGGCAAAGTGATGTTGTGTCTTTTTTACAACTTGGAAAGATTAAGTATACCGTGAGGGGATCATACTCAAAATTCTAAAAAATATATATTCATATTATCTATATATACATACATAAATTGTAGTGTATATCCTGTTCATTTACATTCTGAAATATCTATAAATAAACATATAAAAAAATTATTGCTGACAGCTAAACATTGTAAAGTGTGATTGTATTTCACTGTAGAGGATCCAACAGCGGGACGTTAAGCAGTGTGCAGCTAACGTTAGCCTACCATTAGCTAGCAGCTGGATTAATTATGCTTCATTCATAATTTGTTTACGTTCGTATCCGGAAGTCGGTCGTTACTAGTTTCGCCTTCTCTGTGACATCACACGCGTTGTTATAGACGGCACACAATGATTGGACAGGAAGGATTGTGTAGTCTGACATAATTCTTGTCCATGACATGACAAGATTTTAGGAGTCAAAATCGCATAATCTGACACAGTGACTATCTTAACAGACAAAAAAATGGTGTTATCTGAACCAGGCATAAGTTTCGATTTCAAGTCACAACTTACGACTTGGTAGCATTCCAGGCAAAAGTCACGACAACAACAATGGCCAACCTATGCCTAACATTAACGTTAGCTAGCGGCTACCTAACACTGACGTTTTCTTGTCAAAGACCTATTTTGGGCTTCATTTAATAAACAAAACCTGTAGTAGTACACAAATATATATGTATTGTTTTGATTAGGAATGTGCAGAATTACTTTACGTTGCCTATTTATGTCTAGTTGTTTCTATAACACTGTTAACCACAGGTGTCTGTACAGCATTGATAGGGGTCGCCATTGTTGTTTATGTGTGTGTGACGTCAAACTGTAACTGGGAGTACATCAATCTGGTACGAGTTCAGGAGTAGTGGCTCTGATGAGTAGTAATGGTGCATTCCAGGCAAACCATAACTTGAAAAGTGCCCTGGAACGGCAGTCAAACCCGTAACTTACTACTCCTGAACTTGTACCAGATTGTTGTATATTGTTTGTTTGCTACAGGTAGTTTCATGTATGCTGTAGTTGATGCCGAGAACCAACATCAATGTATCCCCTTTCACTGTAGCAGGCACGGTTCTAGCGGGGGGGCACTCAGGTTCGCCTGGCAACACTATATTATGTCAGCAACACAAACTCTGATTCTACCTTTCAAAACAATAGTGCTCGTAATTCATGACAAGAATCATTGTTAATTCATTGTTGGTGGGTCTATGTTCATGTGTTGCTAAAATTAGTCTGTTGATGGATACAACAGATGCTAGCAAATGTTTTTCAAATGTATCATGTTTTCACGAGACACTGACAATATATTAAATCAAATTCGTTGATGAAATGAAATCATATTCGTTGATGAAATGTCGTAGTTAACATGTTAAATGTTTGTTTTTGCAATGAATTTACATTGATTATGGCAATGAATTCACATGTTTCCCACTACGACGTTTCATCAACGAATATGATTTCATTTCATCAACGAATTCACAATGAATTGCAATGAATTAAAACAAGCACTATTAATCTGAATGTGAAAAACACAAATGAGTTTGTGTTGCCGAAATAATATAGTGTTGCCAGGCGAACGTGTGTGCCACCCCGCTGGAACCGCGCCTGCACTGTAGAGACAGTCCATACATTTACTGTTTACTCCCAGAGTACTTATACATTTGTTAAACAACCCAGTATTTTAACATTGATTAATTGGCACATACCCTGTACATTTTTATTTGCTCCCAAGACCGCATAACACTGCCAGGGTTGCAACTGAAAGAATATGGCAAAACATTTCTTAAACACCATCAGCATTCAAGACTGAGATTTATGACAGCACCCCCCTGATGTACCACCCCAGCAGCCAGACGTCCCCAACCCAGGGGACGACCCCAAGAACGCACCCGGGCAATCCGTCTGGCACAGATGGAACTCGTGCAGGAGATTCGTCCCTAGCCAGAACACAGCTTCAGGGCCATACCCAGTCCATGAGCTACTGGAGGCCACCTCTCTAAGGTTTCGAATCCAGGATGGACCAGTCAGTGTAAGCTAGCCCATCGTCGATCTCTAACAACAGACAGGAAGTCCCCAGCACCCCGGCTTCACAGAGAGGGCCATCTAACACCAGCCTGACGAGAGACATGGTTGGAGGGAGTTGCAATCTATAAATCCCCTCATTCACTCACCTCAGGACTTTGTAGGGCCCCACAAACTGCAGACCTATCTTCCAGCAGGGCAGGCAAAGGGGCAGGTTTGGGTCGAGAACCAGACCCTATCCCCAGGCAGGTAGACGGGGATCTTCCCACGGTGGTGGTCAGCCTTTTTGTGATGGACCGCGTGCTGGAGATGTATGTGGGTGGCCTTCCATATTTCCTCCGTGCCACAGTGGGGGCATCGTTCTGGCTCTGATTCCGAGGTGACAGGGCCTGCCCACTTCCTGGTTCACACGCTCCACCTGCCCATTGGCCTAAGGATGGAACCCGGAGGTGAGACTGACCGTGAACCCAGCCTGATCATAGAGGCTTTCCACACTCGCAAGGTTAACTGGGGGCCATGGTCCGAAACAATGTTCTTTGGGTTGGCAGATTGATGGATGACATGGGTAAACAGGGCCTCCGCTGTCAGCAGAGCAGTGGGCACACTGCGGAGAGGTAGGAAATGGCAAACCTTCTGGAACAGGTCCACAATGACCAAGATCGCAGTATGACCCTCAGAGGGAGAGAAATCAGTCAAGAAATCTATGAACAATTGTGATCATGTTCGTTGTGGGATTGGGAAAGGCATTCATGTCCCTGCACGAAGGTGCCTCTGCACTTTAGTCTGGTCACACACCAAGCAGGAGGACACGCACACTCTTACGTCCTTAGCTAAGGATGGCCACCAGTACCTGCCAGCAAGACAGCTGATCACTGCTCCTGGTGCCTTCTGGGTCCCTTCTCCATATGGCGGATACCTTTGGAACCTAACTCCATGGGTTCAACCCCGGCTGCGGAGAGGGACGGAATGGACACACTACTCCTGTGTCCAAATCGTAAATTGTGACTTGAAATCGTAACTTATGCCTGGTTCAGATAACACCATTTTTTGTCTGTTAAGATAGTCATTGTGTCAGATTATGCGATTTTGACTCCTAAAATCTTGTCATGTCATTGACAAGAATTATGTCAGACTACACAATCCTTCCTGTCCAATCATTGCGTGCCGTCTCACTCATGGCACCCTGAACTAAAACCCCTGGTCATCCACCCTCCGTACCTCACCCATAGCTTCCTGAACTGAAACCCCTGGTAATCCATGCTCTGTACCTCACCCAATGGAATCCTGAAATGAAACCCCCTGGTCATCCACCCTCTGTACCTCACCCATAGCATCCTGAACTTAACTCCCTGGTCATCCACCCTCTTTACCTCACTCGTCACTGGAAGACTTTTCAATACACCTGGCTGTATACCATGCTGTTAAATGTGATGAGATAAAACTGAAGACATCATCACATGCTAATCAATTGCTAAAGAAATTTTTCAGATAGTTTGTATCTCCTTTTTGAATATCAAACTTCAAGAATTCTCAGATCAATTTTCCATATGCCACCCTGTCTGGGGAGGTTCTTGAGAGTTCCATGAGCAGCAAACTTCTTAATTTTCTACACTGCTCAAAAAAAATAAAGGGAACACTAAAATCACACATCTGGTCTCAATGAATGAAACATATTAAAGATCAAAATCTTTAATGTACATTGTGAAATACACAAGCAATTGAAATCACATTTATAACTTGCATGAATTTCATCACGGTAACTCATAATGTGACTCAGTAGTATTTATTGCCCCCACGTGCCTGTATGCACTCCCAACAATGTCTGGGCATGCTCCAAATGAGATGGCAGATGGTGTCCTGGGGGATCTCCTCCCAGACCTTGATCAGGGCATCAGTGAGCTCCTGGACATTCTGTGGCAATACTTGGCGGCGGCAAATGCATCGATACAGAACATCTCAGAGGTTCTCAATTAGATTCAGGTCTGGGGAATATGAGGGTCAGTCAATAACATCAATGCCTTCGTCATCCAGGAACTGTATAAACTCTCTGGCCACATGAAGCTGGGCATTGTTCTTCACCAGGAGGAACCCAGGGCCTACTAGACCAGCATAAGGATATTCCTCCCCAGACCATCACTGTCATCACCAAACTGTTAATGCTGGATGATGTTGCAGGCAGGATAGAGGTCATCATGGCATCTCCTGGCTCTTTCTTGTCTGTCACATGTGCTCAGTGTGAACCTGCTAATATCTGTGAAAAGAAAATGGCACCAATGGCAGACCTGCCAAATCTGGTGTTCTCTTGCGAATTATAATCAAGTACTGGGCACGGTACTATAACACAGTACTATAACACGGTACTATAACACGGTACTATAACACGGTACTATAACACGGTACTGGGCTGTGAGCCTCACTAGAGGATATCAGGTCCACCATCATGCAGTGAAACATGCACACCAGTAACCCACTGGAGGTCATTTTGTAGGTCACTGAAAGTGCTCCTCCTGGTCCTCCTCCAAAGGAGCAATTTCTGGTCCTTCTGCTGGGTTGATGCCCTTCTACGACCCTGTCCAGGTCTCTTTGTGTAACGGCCCATCTCCTGGTATCTCCTTCATGCTCAAGACTGTACTAAGAGTCAAAGCGAACCTTCTTATGTTGGCACATATGGATGTCCCATCCTGGAGGAGCTGGACTACCTGTGCAACCTGAATGGGCTGCAGGTACCGCCTCATGCTACCAGTAGTGACAAGGACACTAGCAAAAGGTAAAACCGACAAAGATTCAGTTAGGAAGGATAGCGAGAGTGCAATTGTCTGTGGCCACCACCTGCAAAACCATTTCCTTTTTGGGGATTGTCTTGCTGTTGCCTTTTTGGGGGTTGTCTTGCTGTTGCCTTTTTGGGGGTTGTCTCCAGTGCACCTGTTGTCACTTTCATTTGCCCCAAAACCAGTGACATTGATTCACAATCGCTTACGCTTCCTAACTGGACAGATTGAGATCCCTGAGGTTTAATTAACTTGTTATACTGTTATACTTGTGTGTTCCCTTCATGTTATTGATATCCCTGAGG